>VOPJ01003529.1:0-34853 GCA_014673585.1 Semibalanus balanoides
AGTCACCAGTCACCAGTCACCAGTCACCGGTCACCGTCCCCATCAGCGTCAGCATCAGCGTCACCGCAGTCGTCAGCCGCTTGGCCAGTGACGAAAAATGGAGTACGAGGCGAAATGGCCGTAATCCGTAGACAAGTTCCCTCCATGGTGACCTGAGAGTGTGCACCTCACAAGGAACAGTGATACACCGCACCAACGGAGCCTCCACGCGCCGGACGACCCACCCCGCCCGCAGCCTGAGCGTCAGCTGGCCAGCCGCTGTCCGACAGAGATGAGCTACGATGGAGGAGCGGCAACAAATGTTGACAATCTTAATTTGAGACCGAGGTATTTATGGACAGTCAGCAACGAGGACCCAGCCCTGAGTCGGCACGTGGCGGCGTGCTCTGCTGGGCTGGCTCGAGAAGACGGCTGAGAAGACGCGCCTCCGATGGTTGTTCTGTCTCACAAAGATCTCTCCGACACAGAACCAGGCCAAACAAGCGCTCCATCAATGGGCTCTCGGCTGATGAGACGGTTACGAGCCGCACGCGCTGATCGATGTGGCAGACAACGATCCGCCGTGTTATGCCGTACCTGATCACACTTACGGGCCGGCAGCGGCGGCGGGACTGACGGAATGAAAGACGACCCAAAGCCGGCCGAACGAGCCGCCACCGCCCGCCGGCACGCGAGAACTGCTCATTCACAGCCGTCTCTCCAGGCTGGGCTGCCACACCCCGCTCTCTGACGTCACCCCCCCCGTCTGCAGGACCGCGCACCACATAACCGCAGCACGTAACACGCTGCACCTCCCTCCGCGGGCCGACACTCTCCGCCTCATGATCTGTTGTGGCCCCCGGCGTCCCCCCACGCCTGCACTCTGGCCGACCCTCCGCCTATATCGTGGGCCCCCGGACGTCCCCCCCCCCGCCTGCAACTCTGGCCCTCTCCGGCCTATGATCTGTGGCCCCGGACGTCCCCCCGGGCGCCTGCAACTCTGGCCACTTCTCCGCTAATTGACTGTGCCCCCGGACGTCCCCCCCCCCCGCCTGTGCAACTCTGGCCCCGACTCTCCGGCCTAATGATCTGGGCCCCCGACGCTCCCCCCACCCGCCTGGCACTCCTGGCCGAACTCTCCGCTATGAAATCTGTGGGCCCCCGGGCGTCCCCCCCGCCTGACTCTGGCCGACTCTCCGGCCTATGGATCTGTGGCCCGCCGGACACGTCCCCCCCCCCGCTGGCCTCTGGCCGACTCTCCGCCTATGATCTGTGGCCCCCGGACGTTCGCCCCCCCCCCCGGCCTTGCACTCTGCCGACCTCTCTCTATCGCCCCGCCTCATGCATTCTGTGGCCCCGGACGTCCCCCCCCCCCCCCGGCCGACCTGGCCGCCGACTCTCCGCCTCATCATCTGGGTGTGGCCCCCCGGGGAGTCCCCCCCCCCCGGGCCGTGCACCTCTGGCCGGACTCTCCGCCCTATGATCGTGTGGGGCCCCCGGACGTCCCCCCCCCCCCCCCGCCATGCATCCTTCTGCCCGCACTCTCCGCCTATGATCTTGTAGCCCCCGGACGTCCCCCCCCCCGCCTGCACTACTGGGCCGACTCTCCGCCTATGATCTGTGGCCCCGGGCGTTCCCCCCCCGCCCGCCTGCACTCTGGCCGACTCTCCGCCTATGATCTGTGGGCCCCGCCGGACGTCCCCCCCCCGCCTGCCACTCTGGCCGACTCTCCGCCTGATGATCTTGGCCCCGGACTCCCCCCCCCGCCTGCACTCTGGGCCCGACTCTCCGCCTATGATCTGTGGCCGCCCGGACGTCCCCCCCCCGCCTGCACTCTGCTGTGCAGCGGATGGGTACAGGCAGCAGCGCAGTGAATGGAACATGGTCTGCTGGTATGTTATGTCCGACCCAGCCCCGACATTCCTGCCCGGATATACAGGCCGGTCAGTCTGCTGTGCAGTCGACATAGCTGAATATGACACAGCTGGGCTATGCTTTGTGAAATTTTGCACCGTGCCGTCGTTGTTTGGTGCAAAATTCCAAAATATTTGAGAGAAAAAAAATAACAATTCAAAAAGTACATCTATGAAAGGCACCCCACACTACACTGGAAGTCCGACATCGTACGATAACTTTTTGTATACGTATCCTTTGTTATCTTTAGCATTTTCATCGAGTTTGTACCCCCGTTTCGGCTCTAACCGTCCCAGTGCGGCTTCTCACCTCTTGGCGTAGGGGGGCGTCCTCTTGAGGTACTCCTTGAACCTCAGCTCGAACGCCTGTCCGATGGTAGTGATGACGTTCTGCGCCACGCCGCCGCACTCCAGCACGAAACACACCCGGCCGTACCGGCTGTCCTTGGCCACGTACGCCACAAAGTCCATCGTGTCCTGCGCAGACGGAGAGCCAGGTCAACGTCAGGTCAACGTCAGATCAACGCCAGGTCAACTTCAAGTCAACGTCAGATCAACGTCAGATCAACGTCAGATCAACGTCAGATCAACGTCAGGTCAACGTCAGGTCCACGTCAGGTACACGTCAGGTCCACGTCAGGTCCACGTCAAGTCCACGTCAAGTCCACGTCAGGTCAACGTCAGGTCAACATCAGGTCAACATCAGGTCAACGTCAGATCAACGTCAGGTCAACGTCAGGTCAGGGGAGAGCAGGTCAAGTCATACAGCGTCAGGTAAGATCCGGCCAAACACATCGCGTCACCTCTCCCACCGTGAGTCCTCCTTCACCCTACCAGCAGCGGCAGACGGTGGTAACGGACGCCGCCGTGACAACTCCATCGCCCAATACGAGCCACTGTTTACCCGGGTACAAACACCAACGGGTCCGCTGCACCGGCCACCGGAAGGCCACCGGCTAACGCGCCGTGCCCACCAGAGGGCAAACAGTCAACGAAAACTTCCCGCCCAATCACGATAGCTCCTGCAATCTATCGCAAACTTCCGACCAGACCGCAGGCCCGAGGGCCTTCGATACAAGCGTATCTCGTGTGACTATCTTACGTAGAATGAATGGCAAAGTTAGCGTTATTGACTCGTAAGTTTTCGCCGATTTTTCCACTTGAGATGGCTTCCAGCAGGCGCGGGCGCCTGCCTGCCAACTGACCTGCGAAATGAACACAAATCGTGCTGAGCGGCGGGCGGAGAGCGCGTCCGTCCGCCCGCTGCTACCGCCGGTCAAACCGCCTCATCGCCACATCTGGCGCCAGTGCGCCAATCATCCATCTTGACTCGAACCGCGCTGCAATTTCGGTTTCCGGCGCCGGGCGCGCCGGTCGGCGGCTCGCGCTGAAGCCGAGCCACCGCGTGCTGGCCCATTAATAACTCAGCCAGCGCGCGGCACCGCGCCGCCGCTAATTAAATTCCACGTCTCGGCCGCCACGCAAACAAACCGGCCGGCGGCCCGCGCCGATTACTAATTCAGCCGTCTCATCTGGCCAGTGGCGGCCGGTGCGGGGGCGGCCCACGCACGCCAGCACGACACACCACCTATGTCAGGGGGCTCCGACACCGGAGCTCACGGTTCACCCCGGGCCCCACTCAGCCTAATCCGCGCCCGGTGGGGCCGGGGGCCGGGGGCCCGTGTTCGTGCCGGGCGCCGGAAACGCGGCGGATGCGTCCGATGGCAATCTGACGAGTGTCGCAGCTCGCGGTATGCATATGCAGGGCGGCTGAGTAGGCTCAGCGCGACGCGGCGCGATCCCAGGTGACGGGAGGGAGGACCGGCGCCGGGGGAGCTCCGCCCACGGCCGGCCAGCCGGCTCGCCAGGCCGTGCAACATGGCAGCTACACGACGTAGGCGCTCCGGCCGAGCTCGCGCGGCCCTCCACCCTGAGGCAGAGCGCCGGAGGACCGCCGGAGACTCCGCCGCTCTGTCTCGGGACTGGGCCAGGTGCGGCGGCGGCGGCGGCGGCACCGGCGGCTCAGGAGGAGCGGCACAGATGACCGCACAGCCGGATCCCGAGTGTCGTGCCGATGACCTGGCGACCCAACAACCTATTCCAGGCACACGCTAAACATTGCAAAAAACTTTCATCACAATGCTGGATGCATGATGACTCTGATATAAATGACGTATACTTGCATACCAAATATTGGCAAAATATTGGCAAATATTGGCAAAATATTGGCAAGCTTTCAGACCGCTCATATAGGATTTCTCGGCGATTCAGTGGCCAGCTGTGGCAGTGAGTTTCCGGCCGTAACGGCGGCCCCTGGGCAGTACGGCAGCAGACGACGCGGTCCCAGGTACCAGCGCTGTTTACCAAAGGCCGTTTTACGATCTCCTGTATTTGGCCAGCGCGGCGAGCTGGTGGGCGGCCCGGCCCGCCAGCCAGCCGAACGCCGCGTGCCCGACGCGGTCGCGTTCCACAAGGACATCGGCAAGGACAAATTCCGCATCCCGTTTTTATTTTTAGGGGGATCAGTCACATATTTTCGTGTCTTCAGCGAATCAAACGAGGTATCACTGAGACTCATGCAAAGGCCTTAAACCAACTCCACCAATGGCGTTGGCCGGCCGGTCGATTACAGGGAAGTTTGAGAGCCGGCGCACCTCGAACGGACGGCGCCCGGCGATGTCGGCCTTGCGAACAAAAAAGTGGGCGCGGCGGTCGTTGGTACATTCTCCGGCACCTGTTCGATCGAGGCACCGCCCTGGCCGGCGGTAGAGTCCCATGTCGGCCAGGTCTGAACAATGCCGTTGCTGATCAAACACCAGAACCCGCCTAGTACAGAGCCCAGCCAAACGGAAAACACCCGCACAGCTCTCACGAGTTCTTTCTCTGGAAGCATCGGGCCTAACCCGCTGCTCTGATGAAAAAGCGTGGCAGAATACCAGACAACCACCGATTCTGCAGCCTGCTACGTAGCATTGCTTCCGTTCCAACACCGTTCCCGTGGCTGAATCTGCGGCACGGCGATCCTGACAGCCGGGGCAGCTCGGCGCAGCTCTGCGCAGCTCGGCGCGGCCAGCGTGTGACCGGCGGACGGCATACCGCAGCGCGGCCCGGCGGCAGCCCGGCGCGACGCCGTGTTGTTGTAGCTGGATTCCGCGCGGCACTACACCGAGAGAGCAGGTCCGCCCGTCGGCCCGGCTCTCGGCCGCCGACAGCCGACATGCTCGACACAGGCAACAGGCCCGGCTCTCCGTCCGAGCGACACGGGCCGCGCGCCCCGGCATTGTTGCCGAGGTCGAATTCCCTTAGATCTATCGGCGGAACACGGCGCTGCCCTTTCAACACGCCGCCAGGCCGAGATAAAAGCAGGCCAGCCAACTCAGCCTAACCAAAACACGGCGCAGTGATTGTTGGAAGTTCTTCGTCGAAGTTTCCCGAGCCAGTCGAGTCGCAGCTTCGCTTATCGAGGGTAACTCCTAACCAGAAAGCCGCTTTAGACGTTGCAGTGACACCGCCGCGAGTGACTTTGCATGGAAGCACGGTTAGTCACCTCATACGAAGCCCGCGCCTTTCACTTTTCCTCGATGCCAGCATTGTCTAGCCGAGCTGGACGGGCGTGCGGCAGCCGAGACCCCCCAGCGATGCGAGACAAAAAATGCCGCCATTCATTCGGAGAAGGGGCTTAGCTCTACTGCGCCACAGGAGCGGCCGCCACGAGCCGCAGCACAGCCAATACGGCGTCGGGCCGGCCTCTCTGAGAGCCTCCCACACGTGTCCCGGCTCACTGATCAGCCGCTCACCAGCCGCTCAGTCATTTGAGCTCACTCACACACGCCGAACTACTCTGTCCAACGCGTTCATCTCAGTACCTTCTGAGATTGCCAACCCACGCGCGTCCACCTGACGTCGCAGAATTATGTAACCTACCCCGCCGCCCAGCGCGTCAACCAACACCTCAGACAGACACCCTAAACTCCAGCCGCTGCTCACCTTCATGTCCCCTCTGCTGTCCACCCCTCCCCTCTGCAGTCCACCCCTCCCCTCTGCAGTCCACCCCTCCCCTCTGCAGTCCACCACTCCCCTCTGTAGCCTGTACACCTCCCCTCATCCCCACTCACCGGGTCTCCTCCGGAGGCGAACGATATGTTGGGCATCTCGTGGCTGGCGATCACCTGACCCTCCTCCAGCGTGGTCAGCGTCAGCCGGCTGCTGGTGATGGTCAGGCTGACGTTGCTGCCCGCCTGGTCCATGATGGGCTTCTCGCCCAGACTCCGCGCCATCTTCTTATCGAGCCGTGGCCGCCGGTCGGCCGACTTCAGACCGGCAGCCTCGCACACCCGCGCGATACACTCCCTGAGGAAGGCACGGGTCACAGGTCAGGTCACAGGTCACAGGTCACAGGTCACAGGTCGGACAGGACTGTCAGGTTGGTCAATAGCAGACTGGATTGATGGCAACATGTTAAATAATTCAACAATATTGTCCGGGCATACAATAAGCATACAAGGAAGACAAATAGTTAAAGAGGAAATTCTGACAAGCAGTTAGAGCAGCAGATTATGTGTGACCTTCGTGCCATAGCTGGAAACCGCCCCAGCCAGTTCCACACTGGGTAGCTGCGAGCACCACGCCCACACACATTTCCGACCTTCCCGGAAAACTAAATTCATAAGATTCCGTTTCCACTTCAATCAGGCCATTGAGAGCGTAAGATGACGGAGTACATCCTGGGACAACATGCCGTCGAAGGAAAGGACGTCAGGGCTTTGGATCCGACGCCATTAGGTTCGCAAATAGCGCATGACTTCATGGTAAAGACGCAGTGCTACTGATGGGGGTAAGGTAAATTATGTGATGCATCTTCGGGAACACACACTGCAAATCACATGCTACCTAACTCCATTTGTCCTTAATTTTCCTATTTAGGTATATTTAAGTAAGCACATTTTCGTCCATTTCTTAACTTTCTGATCGACGTACCAAGCGCAGCCCATCCCTGCCCAGTCCCAAGATCAGCCCATCCCTGCCAAGATCAGCCCATCCCTGCTAAGATCAGCCCATCCCTGCCAGGATCAGCCCAGCCCAGATCAGCCCATCCCTGCTAAGATCAGCCCATCCCTGCCAAGATCAGCCGAGCCCAGATCAGCCCATCCCTGCCAAGATCAGCCCATCCCTGCCAAGATCAGCCCAGCCCAGATCAGCCCAGTCCCTGCCAAGATCAGCCCAGCCCAGATCAGCCCATGCCCTGCCAAGATCAGCCTATCCCTGTCCAGGATCAGCCCAGCCCAGAACAGCCCATCCCTGCCCAAGATCAGCCGAGCCCAGGATCAGCCCATCCCTGCCACCTGGGCCGTGCGGCCGTCAGCCGTGGCCGCCGGGCGCCGGAGGGCGTCACCGAGGCTCCTCCTGGCGCGCCTCATCTGATAGTGCGCCGCCGGACACACAAAAAGCGGCGCGCCCGACCGGTGCCGGCGCGCCCCGACACGTGCCGAGCCGGCCGACCGACCAGCGGGGTCAGCAGCCGCCAGCCAGGTCACAGAGCACGTGTGCTGCGCGGTCACAGGGTCCGTGTGCTGCGCGGTCATAGGGGCCGTGTGCTGCCACCGGCACACCCGACACAGCCCAGAGAATCCACTATACTGGTCAATGATCTCAGCGGCGATATAAGTGGCCATGGGTCTGGCCTGAATTTATTGTGTTATCATAGACAAATACGATGCTAAGTTTTATTAAGAAATACAAAATGGATATTAGCACGCTTTTCAAAAATTTCAAGTTTTTAAAGTTTAAAATAAGCAGACAGAAGTTATTACAAATCGGAAAGCTTTCACAAGCGTCTCACGTAATGAAAATTCTACCATAAATTGGGCTTGGAGAGTGTATAATTGAATGAATGTAATTGAGATGAATGAAAATTGAATGATATGAATGGAATGGATTATGAATGAATGATATATGAAGTTATAAGAAGGCTCTCATACATAAACCCTGCCTCCAAAGTAGGACTTTTCTCGGGAGCTCTCTGAAGGCGACACCACCGCTCGCAATACTGTGCTAAAAGCAGCCATTTGGCGGTCCTGCGGGCCTCTTCAGAAGAGCGCCCGGAGAGCCTCCTAAGAGGCTGGGGCGCCAAGGTCGCCCATCCTTTCCGGTCAGACAGGGCGGCACCGGTGGAGACCAGCCCGTCTCTCAGCAGAGTTCACGCAGTCCCGTCGACAGAAGCGCAGGGCCCACTGGTCCTCTCGGACAGAACACCAGCGGCCGCTGCTCCAATACGATGCCGCAGACCGCCTGATGGTGCGACTTTCACGAAGAGGGAACAGTCGATGGTGAGGAGGGTGGACTGAGACTGGGGTGAAGTCCAGCCCCTACCCCTCCGCTTGTCCGGGAACACTTACTTGGCGATTAGCGAGCGGGTGTCGAAGTTCAGCGCCTTCATTGATTCCTTAACCTCCAGACAACCGATGTACTGTGGACCAGAAACAGCAGCCGGTCAGTGATGTACCTCAGGGCAATCTGTTTCAAAAGCAGAATACACAATGATGAAACGCGTGACACAATGATGAAACACGTGGCAGACAAAACCATCACATACGTTACACAATCACTCACAAACACAAATCAGTGATCAGACAAATAAACACAATCTGAATGGGGAGAACGTACATCATCCCAACACAAAGTTACGAGTTATAGTATCTCGTACAGCACCAACTTCGCCCGTGCAGCTGGCGCAATGAATGAAGCGCACCGGATGTCATTTGTCTCCACCAGCCAGTAACGGCGACAGCGTGTGTTGGCGGGCAGCACATCCCCAGCACTCGCCGTATCCGTCGGTGTGTATATATTCCCTCTCACCAGGACCGATCCGGCCCGCCCTTCCAGTAACGGTTCAGCGGGAACGGTCGCGTTCCAGGAAACTCTGCGTGGAGCGCGCCTGCGCAGTGCCACACAGCGACAGCCGATATCCTCAGCACCTAATTGCACACAGTCAACGGTTCCGAATCGCATCATCCAGTCAACGATTCCGCGGAATCGGCCCAGTCAAATAAACAATCATAGCTGCCCACATAACTCAGACGTCGAACCTTCTCCGGTCACGCAATCGTCGCAGCGCTACACGAGAGGCGCCTTTATCGAAGTTCTGAGGAAAAACGACGCCGGAAGTGCCCATAACGAGAGCGACGGGAAACCCCGGCCGAACAGCGACCGCAGGCCCATTGAACCCCGCCGCACGAGGCACTACTTTCTCCAGTCCTCCCTCGGCATTCCAGCGCGACACTTCCGCGCCACTGCCGTCACCGCCGCCTATTGTTGTCGCCGATCCAGAGCGGCGGACGGAGAGGACGGAGAGGTCGGACAGCTTTCGGGCCGCCCATCACCACACGTCGCCGCCGAGGCCGGCTGGACCGCGCCTCCGGCTGGACCGCGCCTCCGGCTTCAGACTAGGGCAGCGCGTCGATAGTCCCGCGTGGGCGGCTGGGATCGACCCGGGCGGCCGTGGGCGGCCGTCAGCGACCGCGCCGCATCCGAACGACGCCCGGCGCGGGCGGGGGCGGCCATCTCCGTCGCCCACGCCGGCCGCGCGCGACCTGCGCCATTCGACCAGCGGACGAGCGCGCTCTCGGATCTGTCGCGCCAAATCTGCCCGCCGATCGCACCCGGCCGGAATACAAACGGCGGCTCGGCGCGCTCGATGACGTCTGCGGCGTCGAATGACGGCCCCAGCGCGACCGTAACGGCCACCGGAAGCCTCCGACGCCGGCCACGTGTAGCGGCGCCGCCAGACGGGCGGGGGCGTCGATAGATGTGGCGTCGGGCGGGGAACGCCGCTGGGCCGGCCCACCGCATCGCGTATCACCGCTCAGCACCAATAACCGGGAGGTGCTAAAACGAGGCCGCAGTCGAATGAGACCACTCCACATATCTCAGGGCGTCGCCGCCGCACGGAGAAACAGCGCCCACTGATCTCCGAGTCTGGTGAGGAGCGTGGTCAGTGCGGCGGACGGTCGGCGTCTCGGTGTGTTTACGAGAGCAGACCGCCGGGGCACGGTGCTGCTCAGTGCTCAGGGCTAGACGGGACCCAGGCAGGCCGGCCGGCCGTCCGTCCGACCCGGGCCGTCACAACACGAGGCACGACCGATCGACATGCGTCCGACGCCGTCGAGCCAAGCGTCTGAGAATGCCTGCTCCGTTCGGCCCCAGGGTCCACTCCCGTCGGCGGCGGCGCGGCGGTTCGGCCGGCGGCCAGCGGCCAGAGTGGCCGCGATGGACAGCGGCAGTGGCAGCAGCCGCGCCAGGAATGCCGGACGCGCGCCGCCGATCGCCTTGATTCGCCGCGGTTCAAAGCGGCCCGCCGGCCGGGGCTTGGCGGCAGCGGTGAAGGCGGTGTTGGTGTAGTGATGAGCTGTCCCGACGAGCCGACGCCTGGCGCTGTCAGCCCAGCAGATGGAGGCGTGATGTGCTGAATTTAGTCCCCGGTCACATTTGTGCAAAGGGCACAGCATATGCAAATAAATATCGACACAGCGCCCTGTTACATAACGTCGCGGCCTGCAGTGAATGAATGGTGCATTGGCATGGAAAGGCGTACTGGTCGAGGCACGTGCATACCGTTCGACGGTAACGCGCCCCACCCCTAAACGACCCTCTGTCATTCCACACAAGACAGGGCCTGGGCGGCGAGCGGCGGCCGCGCCCGCTGGGGTCAGCGACGACTTCAGTGGCGACACCGCACCGCCGCGAGCGGAGAGCGGAGAGCGGAGAACGGACAGCGAGCCGAGAGACCAGGAGACACAAGAGGAGAGCGGCGAGACAGACCCGTCTCCCAGCCATCTCTCGACTCCAGGGCCCGATCACGAGCCATACGGCGGGCACCGGGCCAGCGAACCAGCCCGCCGCCACGGAGCGAAGCGGCCGCCCTGCTCCGCGGCGGCACCGCCCTCCGCCCGGCTCCGCCCCGCCCCACCGCCGCCGACCAGACCTCTCTCAGATCGATACCAGGTGAGAGGGTTCCACCATCGCCGGAAAAGTGCGCTAATTTTACCACCGGATTGGATTGCGGCCACTCTGGAATTTCAAACGCATGTGCTGAAACGAGCCTGGTCGGAGATCAACCGAGACAGCACGCCGCTGTGCTAAAATAATGAGCCTGGGTATATTTAGCCGGTAAGAAATAACGCTCATTAGGAGCGAACGAGTTCTGGAATAGGTGAACGGAAGCCTGGGTTCATTCAGAAGTACTTCAGAAAACCAAACATAGACGTTGCTGAATGCGCGCAGCTTGGGAAGCTAAGGAAAGGAAGGTATGAACACATAAACTTAGCATTATCTCCGCTGTCGACAAGCGTAAATACCAAACAGACTTCAGGAGTTTCTATCTTAAATAATCAAGGCTTAAATTCATGGTATAATTAAAGGAGTCCAAATTGTATGCCGAGTTTGTGCCATGGTTGGTACTGTGGGCAGTGCCGCCGACTGCAGTGCCACAGGGGCCACATGGGGTCTCACTATGGGGGCCTGCTCGGCCTGCAGGGCCTTCAGCAGTGTTGACTTTATCAGCAGCGCTAAGCGGCCGTTTCACGTGAGTGCTCCTCGAAGTGCGCCCTGTTTGTGGATCGTGACTGTTCAAGCGCCGGCTCTGAACGGTCCGTCGGGCCGGATGTGCATGGGGCATGCCCCGCAGCCCCTCCCGCCGCCCTCACCCCCTCCCGGCGCCGAAGCGGCCTGCGACCGACGCCTCTGCAGTCTACCGCCACCGCCGCGCAGAACCCGCCGCATAACGCAGGTGGCGCGCCGACTTGGGAACCGAGGCCCGATGACTCGATTGACTGCTCGGGGATTGATGGGCGACGTGCGCCAGCCGGCCGGCGGCGTCACCTGTGCGGCGGCTCACGCTGCGAACCTCCCCCGCCCGCCCCGCCCGACCGCCCTGCCACTACAAGGTCAATGAACACCGCCACTGTCCACCTGACCGATACAAAACCACAACCGACCGGCGCCAGTCGGCATACGCACGGAAATTCAGCGGGCGGCAGCGGTTCGCAGGAAAGCTGGTAATCAATCCTGATCCAGGAGAGGGGGCTGTCGCGAGTTTCCGCCGCCGCCTTCCGACTCCGCGAGCAGCGCCCAGTTCCTTGGCAAAACGGGATTGATGCCACGTCTTGCGCGGCTACCATTTTCCCAGGCGGGCGGCGTGTCGGCGTCGCGAGGCGTTGCAGAGCCATAGATCTCCGAGGGCTGCAGTGTCGCAGTCCGTTCGCTAGCATGGCACGGTCACGCTCGTCAGGCGGACCGGGACACGGGAGGCACAGACACGGTGGCGGTGCCGAGCCGCCGTCTGCTGGAGTCTGGCTGCAGGATCAGCACTGTAGGTCGCCCCGATACGGCCACAACTGAGGAGTGGAGACGGGTGCGGCTACACGCAGCCCGACCCTGGACAGTGCGCTGCCGCCGCCACACACGGGCGACAGGTACCGGGCCGGCCGGGGAGAGGGGGGGGGGCAGCGGGTCGCGCTCCAATGTCAGCTGGCTAGAGAGGGTGGGTCAACCCACCACCCGGGGCAATTCAGCGGCCGGTCAACAAAAGGCGAGCGTGGCGCCAGCAGTCCACACCACGCTGGCTGCAACTGCCCGGCCAATTTGGCAGGCGGGCAAATAGTTGACGCCAGTTTTGGATCAGCAAACATCGCTCCGCACGAGGTGAAATGACCGCTCGCGTGGCAGCCTGTTCAATCCGGCATCACGCTGACACGACTAGTGCATGTCGCAGCGTTTGTTGTAAAATTACTGACGGGCACAACTATGTTCGATTGTTTTGAACCAGGATATACAATAGGTGCACTCATTAGTTTACACAATAGCTGATGGCTAGGTGCAGTCCCAGTGTCTTAGTTGCCATGGTCAAGTTCCAGCGCGGCGTGCCATATGTGAATTGTATGTCTTGTCCTACCACGTTTGAATTAACAATCAGCACAAATATAGTGATGCTATATAGTTGGTTGCACAATGAACATCGACACACAATGTCAGCCAAGTCCAGTCCAAATGAAAGGCGTTTAGGTAGCGCTGAGCAAAGAAAGCTGTCGCGGTATCATTGTGTCCCCCAAGGGTACCCATAAAATAAGCCACACCCTGAGAAGCAAACGGAAGAGAATAGAACAAGGTGCGCCGTGTCACACTAGGCGCAATCCTCGTAACAATTTCCCCATTACGTGACATTCACAGAACAACAAATAGTAGACACGAAAGGAAAACTTACGCTACCACTATCACCGACGAAAAAAACGCAGTGCCGACTGCCGAAGCAGTGACGCTCCGTGTAGGTCGTGCACTCGTAATTGCTTTGTCAAACTGCCTCATTGCTTTCCAGCGTAGACACAGGCTGCAACAGCCATTCTACCTTTCTGAGCAAAACCGCATGGCCGCCACCCAGGTGCAGAACGTTTCCCATTCATTCTCCCGTCGCTGGACGTCAATGGGTGGGGGAAATCGGAAACAATATCACATTAGCGGAAATGTGTCGCGGCGAAGAAAGCTCCACCGCCGGCGTGAATCACTCCAGAGCGTTCCATGAAGCCGCGCCCGTCGCCGGGGTGACTAAAGACGGCGTGACGCGCCCAGATGCCGTAACCGCGCCGCGCGCTCGGCCGCTCTAGCATTCAGAGGTGAAGCATTTCCGCCGCTGCGACCGGCGCCGCTGAGATCTATGACGACTCGCCGTGGGCACCGGCCGCCTGCCAGCGCATCCCTATCGGTGACGACAGCTGTGGGGGTGCAGTCGGCCGGCGGTGACCCAGTGGCAGGTGACGGACGACCAGCCGCAGCCAGCAGTTCACACACACATACACACACCGGGACACACCCTCCCCAGTCAGATGATGCAATGCGGCTCCGTGAGAGAAGATCCGCCGCGCTGAGATGACGACTGATAAGCCGACAGCGCCAGGGGCAAATGTGGGCCCAGACAGCTGTGCAGCCCAGAACAAACTGCAAAGTAGCAATACAATGAATGGACGAGGTATTCAGGTTTCTAATGATGTCCCCTCGTGTCCCAATCTGTCACATTCCATGGACACATTTGATTCCAAATGCACGGCAAATCACACTTCAGTCTATCTCCATGGCACATCCGACTCCTTCCTCCCCACCTGAGACAGCGTCTCTGTCAGACTCACCCGTACTGCGTAGCAGATGCCTTCGTCCGCCACCTGGCCATCGGCGTGCAGCCAGCCGCGCGCCGGCTTGTTGATGAAGTTCCCCTGCACCCCGCCACCCCCTCTATCCTTGGACATGACTAGATTGACCAGGCCGGGACTCAGTTCATGCTTGGCCGGCGTGAGACGCAGCCGCGGCGAAGGCGAGCCCTGCTGCGGCGGCGGCAGCGGCGGCGGCGACTCGAGCCGCGAGCGCACGCTCTCGGGGCTGCGCGCGCGCGACGGCGACGGCACCACCCGGAACTTGTGGTTGCGCTCGAGGGAGGAGGCGCGCGGCTTGGTGGCGCGCGGGGACCGCTGCTCTAGCCGCAGGAGCCGCTGGAGGGCGCCCGATGACGGCTCGCGACTGCTCTTGTGCGGCGGTGCAGGTGACGGGACGGCTGGCGCGCGCACGCCCAGACGCTGGAGCGCGTTCTCCGAGTTGGACTTCTCGAGGTGCGCTCGGGCGGACCGTGAGCCGGGAAGCCGGAGGAGGTCCTTGTGTCGCGGGCTGGCCGTCAGGTAGATGTGCGTCTGTTCGAAGTTGGAGGCGTCGCGAGGCCGGCCGCCGCCGCCGGCTCCGGCACGCTCCGGTAGTCGGATGTACCGCTCGGCCTCTTGGGGGCTGCCGGCCGCCTGCTGCGACCTGTCCGACGACGGAGAACGAACACAGGGTCACATGGGCGGCACACACAGACACCGGGGCACAATACCGAGTCACACAGACCGCAACACGGGGTCACATTGGCGGCACACACAGACACCGGGTCACACAGACCGCAACACGGGGTCACATTGGCGGCGCACACAGACGACGACATCGGGCCACACAGGCACGCATACTTACACACGGCGTCGACACACAACGGGGATGGTATAGTTTAAAGCCGCATCGCCTTGGCTGGGGTCAAAGGGGCCCGTTTGCCACGGATCAGCTGGATCATACGGGTCAGAGGTCAGAGGGGTCACATTGCTGCTGCGGGCCGGCCGACGTCAATCAGCCGCCGCTTCCGGCCGCTAACAGCCAGTGGCGCTGGTCGGACGGGGCAGAGGGTAGGGTCGGACGGGACAGAGGACCGGAGGGCCAGTCCGGGCATGAAGGACCAGAGAGCGAAAGGTCGGCCATCATGACGGGGAACTCCCAAACTGCAGAGGTTTTACTCCCTCCCCGCCAAAGAAAACTGCTCGTCACTACCGCCAACGTGGGCAACTGGCACTTTGCAAAAATACATTGTTATATAAAATACCCACTCCCTCGTCCTTCACTCGGCTTTGGCCACCCACGCGAAGCCCCAGTACAGAGTACGGCATTGACACGACCGACCACGTCCGCCGCGCGTTCTGGAAACGCGGGAAAAGTTCGGCCGCTAATGGCAATGTCGTATCATTTGCCTGCATGCCGCGGGAGGTCCCAGCCGCCGGAAACCCAGAGCGATACAGGCTATACCGGGACTTCCTAACGATAGTGATAAGTGATTGGCCATTTAGGCTGTTACGGATAACATCAGCGATAAACAACAACGCAAAAGGGATTGCTCCATTCAACAAAGCCGATTTTGATCTTTGAACCACAAAAATCCACTATCATGACACATCTACTTCATATCTCGTATCTCGAGTTCATCCCTCTAGGACTCGGGGTCATCACTAAAGCATTACCCTCGAGATAGCCTGTCATCCCACTCCATCCCATACAGTCGCACTCTGTTTTCCTCTCAGACCATCTCTCGACCTCTGGCCCTGGGAAGAAGGCAGACGCCACAGCCGTATGTCGGCCCCGTCTGCACTGATTGACGACGAATTGGTGGTGGGCGGAGTGGCCTTCGTGGCGCACCGACCCGGCCGCCGCCGCCGCCGCCGCCGCCGCCGCCGCCGCCGCCGCCCTCGACAGCCTGTGACGTCAGAGGGCGGCGGAAGCCGGTCGGCCGAGTGCCAGGGCGGCGGCGGCGGCGGCGCGGCGCACTGGGCCGCCGCCACCCGACGCACCGCCGTCCGTTCGATCGTTCTGTGGACCCGCCAGCCGGGCCCGTGCCAGGATGAGAGGTGCCCCCTGGCGAGCCACACCGCTGCCGCAAGCCGCACGAGGCAGCGTCGACGTGCAGAGGAGCAGAGAGGAGCCATTCCACTGGCGCCGCTCCTCAATCCTCAGTCCACAGGAGCCAGGCTCCGCTCGCTCCGGTCACTTGCGAGCCGAGCAAACCTCCTCCTCAGTTCCACAGGAGCCAGGCTCGGGTCGCTCGGTCACTGACGAGCCGAGCAACCTCCTCCTCAGTCCACAGGAAAAGCCAGGGCTCGCTCGCTCCGTTCACTGCGAGCCGAGCAACCTCCTCCTCAGTCCACGAGGAGCAGGCTCGGCTCGTCCGGTCACTGCGAGCGAGCAACCTTCTCCTCAGTCCACAGGAAGCCAGGCTCGCTCGCTGTCCGGTCACTGCGAGCCTAGCAACCTTCCTCCTCAGTCCACAGGAAGCGCAGGCTCCGCTCGCTCCGGTCACTGCGAGCGAGCAACCTCTCCTCATCCACAGGAGCCAGGACTCGCTCGCTCCGGTCACTGCGAGCCGAGCAACCTCCTCCTCAGTCCACAGGAGCCAGGCTCGCTCGCTCCGGTCACTGCGAGCCGAGCAACAAGTGTCTCGGCAGCGGGCCGCCGAACCAGTTGGTTGCTCAACTCGGCCGGTCGCGGGGGTCACGTGACAGGAGGTAACGACGCTCAGCTGGGCCGCGCAGGGGACGGAGACGGGACCAGCAGGGATCGGCGAGGGAATGCAAAGAAACCGGGACAAAACATAGACGGAACACGGACAGAACAAGAGCGGTACAGGAATAGAAGTGACAGAACATGGTCGGAACACGAATGAACTGGGTCGGGCCGGGTACGGAACAGAAGAGAGCACACCGACCGTTCACTGCTCAGATGTCAGCCAGCAGCGGGCGCGGCGATTTCGCAATGGTGACTGAGGGCAGAGCGTAGATATACGGAAGCAAGGCGGTACAGCGGAGGGAGGAGAGAGGGAGAGAGGGAGAGAGGAGAGAGGGAGAGAGGAGAGAGAAGAGGGAGAGAGGGAGAGAGTGAGAGAGGGAGAGAGGGAGAGAGAGAGGAAAGAGAAGAAAGAGAGAAAGAGAGAGGGAAAGGAGGGCGAGCAGGAAGAGAGGGAGAAGGGAGAGAGGGAGAGAGGGAGAGAGGAGAGAGGGAGTAGAGGGAGAGGAGAGAAAAGAGAGAAAGAGAGAAAGAGAGAAAAGAGAAAAGAGAGGGAGAGAGGGAGAGAGGAGAAGAGAGAGGGGAGAGGGGAGAGGAGAGAGGAGAGAGGGAGAGACGGAGAAGGAGAGAGGAGAGAGGAGAGAGGAGAGAGGGAGGTGGGGGAAAAAGAGAGGAGAAGATAGAGGGAGAGAGGAGAGAGGGAGAGAGAGAGGGAGGGATAGAGGGAGAGAGAGAGAAGAGCAGGGGAGAGGGGGAGAGAGGGAGAGAGGGAGAGAGGGAGAAGGGAAGAGAGGGGAGGGGAGAGAGGAGAGAGGAGAGAGAGAGAGAGGGAGAAGAGGGAGAGACAGATAGAGGGAGGGGGGGAGACAGATAGCAGAGAGGAGGATTAGAGGGATGAGAAGAGGGGAGAGAGGAGAGAGGGAGAGAGGAGAGAGGAGAGAGGAGAGAGGGAGAGAGGAGAGAGGATGAACTGGAAAACTCAGGGATCAATCACCGGAGGGAGAGAGGGAGAGAGGGAGAGAGGGAGAGAGGGAGAGAGGGAGAGCTGCCCAGTCCAGGCGGCGGGAAGCAGAAGGACCCCACTGGTGTGACGTCAGCGTCACGAGGCGGACCAGCCTGCTCCGGACCGGAGGAGGTACAGCAGGCCAGACGGGCGATGATGACATGTCCCGCGGGAGGAGACGACATTTCAGACACGGACACTGGAGAGACAGCCGACAGGACACCGGAGCGACAGGACAGTGGACAGCACGCGTGGGTGCCGTCCGCGTCATACGACGGAGACGAGCCGCCGGGTGATGAGCGCGAAAGCGCACCCGAAATGGGTCGCCCGTCCCACGCAGTGACAATGGGAGAAACTTGTGCGATAGACGTTGCAAAGTAGGCCGGCCGGCGGTGGCCACATGCGAGGCGGATCTCACCGGCGCTGGCCGACAGCGCGCTGCGCAATCACGGCCGACACGGCCGCCGTCTCGACTGCCAGCCGCCGGAGACCAGACGAGACCAGACCACAGAGACCACAGAGACCAGACGAGAGGGGAGGAGAGCGAGCGCACGCGCCGAGAGAACAAGTGGTCACACAAAGCAATCAGCCGTGTGCACACAGCGCGCCCCGATAAGACGAGTCGCTTGATGAGCCACTCCTGGGACGGGTCGCAGACCGGCCGGCGGGACGACATTGTTGGCGACGGCTGAGCAGGACATGTGAGTAGGAGGGAGGTCTGTCCTAACACCACCGGCGACATCAGGGCCGGCTGCACTGTTTATGAGAGCGGCTGATGTAAGACCAGAACGGCCGGGATTGGCTGCGGGTCGTCATTTCTGACCCGTGTCTTATCTCGCCACTTCACTATGACCGGAAGCCGGCTAACTACATAGCAACCGTCTCGGTGACTGCGCGGCAGCGGGAATATGTGCCACATCTGGCTGGTTTTAATTAAGGCTGGCAGACTCGACACCAGCCAGACGAGCCGGCAGGAGCGTCTGTCGGCACTGACCGCACGGATCTGTCGAGGTGCTTGGTGTTGGACTTGGCTTTGATTCCCAGCGCCGCCTTCCACGTCTGGAGCGCCGATTCCTTCGTGTTGGCGCCGGATGAGTTCGGGTCGGGGCTGCGCGCCACCCGAGACAGCTTCAATTCAGCACCGTCACCTCTGCTGTTCCCGTCCGCTGCCGGGCAGAGAGGGGAGGGTCAGAACACCGGGCCGGGGTCAGGTCACGGGGCAGAGAGACCGCGTCAGAACACCGGGCCGGGGTCAGGTCACGGGGCAGAGACACCGCGTCAGAACACCGGGCCGGGGTCAGGGCACGGGGCAGAGAGGGGAGGGTTAGAGCACCGGGCCGGGGTCAGGTCACGGGGCAGAGAGACCGCGTTAGAACACCGGGCCGGGGTCGAGGGTTCCACCGGGGCACTCGAAACAGCAGGGAAGCGCACGCTCCAGTTTCACAGCAGGCGAGAGAGACGACATGAGAGGTTAAACCTGGAATGAGACGGCATCTGTGATCTGACTCTCCCCGTCCCCACAGACAGACACGGACAGACGAGACGAGCAGACAGACCAGACAGAAGAACCAACAGACAGAGACGTAGAACAGACAGACAGAGCAGATCAGGCAGCAGACAGACAGAAGCAGACAGACAGACAGACAAGGACAGACAGATCAGACGACAGACAGACAGGACAGACAACGAGAGACAGACAGAAGTGGACACGAAGACAGACAGGACAGACAGACAGACGAGATGTTCAGACAGACAGATCAGGACAGAAGACAGACAAGACACGAGAGAGAGACAGACATCGACAGACAAGACAGACAGAACAGACAGAGCAGACAGACATACAGACAGGACAGACAGACACAGACAGACAGACAGACAGCTGGACAGACTGTAGACAAGACAGACGACAGAACAGACAGGAATCAGCGACAGACAGACAGAACATGACAAGACAGAGCAGGAGTCAGACAGATCAGACAGCAGACAGACAGAAAGACAACACCTCGCAAACGCGGTAACGTATTGACAGTATAAACTCCGCACGAGAAGAGGTGACGGGGGGGGCAAAAAAGCTTTTATTTGGCAGGCGCAGGGCCGTCTGGTGACTGCTCCAATGACCGGCAGGGGGCGTCACTTGATAAGAGTCGGCACGTCCGGCCATCGTGCGACCCTGATCAACTGACGCGGTGCCACATCACGCTGCACTGCCGTTATTAATCGGTAATCAGCAGTGGCCCGGCCGGCCGCTTCCGGCGCCCGATCGGGTCACGCGACCGACCCCCGGGCGGTGGGGCCGGGGCGAGGGAGGAGGAGGGGCGGGGGAGGGGTGGTGGAGGGGGCGGGGGCTTCCGGTGGCCGCCAGCGCCGCCGATAAGATAGCTGCTCTGGCCGGCGGCGGGGCGGCGGGGCAGCGGGGTCGGCCAGCTGACGCCATCTGCCGGCAGCGCAGCCACGCCGGCAGCCGAGTGACCCGGCCCCGCTGCTCTGCCCGCCACTTCCGCCTGCAGCCTGCACTGGTCTCTCTCTCTCTCTCTCTCCAGACGGGACGGCCGGAATGTGTGAGTAGCCCTGCACTCGGACACGTGTTGGTGCCGGCCGACAGCAGCCGAAAGGAGGGCAGCTGAGAGCGGCCGGAGCGCGCAGGAGAGGAGCGGTGGCCGGCCAGGTTGGCGGCCCGTCCGCCACGGAGAGACAGACAGGCAGCGAGAGGAGCGCGGCTGAAGCGGCTGGCATCGAGTGCAGCGCAGGAGAGGAGCGGTGGCCGGCCAGGTTCGCGGCCCGTCCACCACGGAGACAGACAGGCAGCGAGAGGAGCGCGGCTGCAGCGGCTGGCATCGAATGCAGCAGACGGACAGGTGGACGTCGCCAGATCGTTCACCCCGATTCAGGAATGGGCGCGCCCCGGGCCGCCGGCATACCACCGCCTATCGCCACCCGTGGACACATCAGTCGCCGGCATATCACCGCCTATCGCCACCCGTGGACACATCAGTCGCCATCAGTGGACACATCAGTCACATCAGTCGCCATCAGTCGCCGGCCAATGGTAATGTGGGAGAAGCAGCCCACGGCGACCGCGAAATCTGCCGCTCATAAAGTACACTTATCACGTGAATTTATCGGGGCGCATCACGCCTCTTTGGAGTAATAACAATTAACCAAACCGCAGGAAATAACATATGTGCCAGCATGTGTCAAGTAATACCGTCTAATCTTGAGCAGAACCTCTTCATTATCGAATATGTACGACAGACCCCAGGTCACGGACCGACCCCCGCTCCCACTATCGTGAATCTTCCGCAGACGTGGCTGAGTTGCTGACCATGTTCAGCCTAACCACAACCGCCCGGCCCTCTGTTATTCACCACAGAGGTAATCACAGGCCTGGTTTTGATGCAATGATCGACACACGGAATTAAACTGTTTCCCTGCCAAGGCCACCACAGCCAGCTCGAGTCTTCCGTCCCCAACCGGAGGGGCAGCCCAGGTGACCATTCGAGGAGCAGGTCGGGGCCGGCCCGGCGGAACAGGGGCCGCCGTCCGCCGGTGCCGGTGCCGGAGGCAGCGCGGGCTCTGGCCGCCGCCGCACCAAGCTGTATAAACAGCAGGCCCACTGCCATAAACAGAGCGGCGGCGGCGGCCGAGTCGACCGGGGTCGGACGATGGTGCTGCTGGTGCCGGGGCTGGTGCTGCTGGTGCCCGGTTGGGAGCTGGGGCTGGAGCAAGAGCAGGGCCTGGGGCAGACACTGCACTGGTACCGGGAATTCTACCCATGGACCGACCCGTTTTGTTCGACGACAAAACGTCAAAACGCATTACTTAAAAAGTCATGAATAGAAATCATGTCTATAAATTCAATAAATGAACCTTATGCCCGCCGTCCATTCAATCATTCATAGTATTTATACATATGCAGATGCCCTGCCTATACCAAGAACTGGACGAAAAACATTGTCAAATTGCAAAACAAGCAGCAGATATGCAAAGTGTGCATCCATTCGAACATGCTCACTGATAACATTCATGAGAACACGCTCGATGACCATTTACTGGAACGCAGCACATTTACATCAGGCGCTGTTATGTTGCGGCGACACTGTGGTCAGGTAACAGACTGGAGCCGCGCTGGACCGGTGTCTACATCTCAGGCACATCCGCCAACCATCCGAGGTATGTTTGAGCCCGCGGGGCGGTTTGGCTGATCTAACAAACCAGGATCTACCGGACGCGCGCGTGGCAGACCGACCAGCGTCTGGGCCCGACGCTGGCCGCGGTAAACCAGCGCCCGTGATAAGCACGCGTGGCCCACAGACGGGGGCGATACGCGGCCCACAGACGGGGGCGATACCCGGCCAAACCAGCGGGGATACGTGGCCCGAAGACGGGGGGCGTCGTGGCCCACAGAAGGGGGGATAGGGCCGGATGTGTCGTCCAGCAGCGGTCCGCTGACGTCACGAGGTCGCTTCCCGCCACGTCAGCGGCCACGCGGCGCTTCGTGCCGCACGGGTCAGCACTGGAGAATCGCTGACCCCTGCCCTCGCTGACCCGCCCGGCCGAGAGGCGAGCCTGCCTGCTCCGTGAAGCATGCTGCACCTCCCAGCCATCAGCTCACAGCGGGCAGACCGGTCCCAGTCAGCCCACTGCCTGTAAGAGGGCGCTGTGTGCAGGCAGCAGACTGTACGGCCGGCCGGTGAGGGGGCCACTGACAAGGTCAGCGGGCGACTGAGGCCCAGCTGCTCCACTCTGTAGTCACCGAGCGTCAGTCGATCATCGATAAGCTCGACTGGATGTCTGATGAGCCACAGAGGCCCGGTAGCGGGCGCAGCGCGGCCCCGATGTACCGCAGGCAGCCTGAGACAGCCGTGCAGCGCATACCGGGATGGCGACCCGAATGGTGCCGAGTGTCCCGGCTGTCGGCGGCCCGGCGCTGATGCGTGCGAGGCACCGCTCACACGACGCTGATGCGTGCGAGGCACCGCTCACACGACGCTGATGCGTGCGAGGCCCCGCTCACACGACGCTGATGCGTGCGAGGCCCCGCTCACACGACGCTGATGCGTGCGAGGCCCCGCTCACAAGGCGCTGATGCGTGAGAGGCCCCGCTCACAAGGCGCTGATGCGTGCGAGGCCCCGCTGACGCGTGCGAGGACCCGCTCACACGACGCTGACGCGTGCGAGGCCCCGCTCACACGACGCTGACGCGTGCGAGGCCCCGCTCACAAGGCGCTGATGCGTGCGAGCTGCAGGAAACATTCGTCAGCTGAAACCGACGTAGTCCTGACTCACAGATAGATCCCGACCGCGCCCGACGGCGAGTCACCGCCAGATAAACCAGTTGAGAGCCTGATCCGCCACGCAGCCCGCAGCCCGCCGTCCGTCCCGCCGCTCCCAGATACACGTCGGTCTGCACGGACCCGCTCCGCCCACCGCTACCCAGCTCTACCCAGCTCTACCCAGCTCTACCCAGCTCTACCCAGCTCTACCCAGCTCTACCCAGCTCTACCCAGCTCTACCGCACTCTACCCAGCCTACCCAGCTCTACCCCAGCTCCTACCAGCTCTACCAGCGCCTACAGCTCTACCCACCGCTACCCAGCGCTACCCAGCTCTACCCAGCTCTACCCAGCTCTACCCAGCTCTACCCACCGCTACCCAGCTCTACCCACCGCTACCCAGCTCTACCCAGCTCGCCCGCTGCTGACGGTACGGCCCGGCAGCCGCTCTCCCAGCAGCAGCCTGCCGACTTTCCCTGCGCGGGCGGTGCCCGGATCGACTTACGACCGCCGCCAGCATCGCCAGCTCCACAGCAACGACGACGAGCACAGCTACCACGAGCAGCACGGACACCCAGACACACCCAGAGCGAGGCACAAGACGCGACACAATCTCCCTGCGCTGGCTCACCGGACGTCGGAGCCTCTCGGCTCGCCGGCTGCGACCGCATGACTGGCGAGCAGCTTCCGGTGCGCCGCCGCCGCCGCCGCCGCGTCGGCGCGTTCACCGAACGGGCGCCGACTCAGCCGCAGCGGCGGAGGCGGCGGTAGCGGCACACATTCCGCGCGGCGTGCAGCGCCGCATCCGCCGCACACCTGACGGCTGTGGGCGGCGCGGGCCGGCGCAGTGCCTACCGTGACTCATCTGCAGCGCATGGCCGGCCAGTCCCCGGAGAGACGGTGGCAGCGTCGGACACCCTCCGTCGCCCCGCTCGCTTCTCATGCAAATGTGGCGCGGTGCGGCGGCCGGCGCGCGCCGTGCCCGGAATACGGCGGGCCCGATCAATGCGCCAGGTGCGCCGCCGCGCCGCCGCCGCCGCCGCCGCCGAGTTGGCCGGCAGGCGGCGTGCGCGGCGCCGGCCGCCGCTCTCTGAATGACGGCCGGCCGTGACGTCACTCATTCATAAATGGTAATTGATCGGCGGCTGCGTGTACGTCGCAGCACGGCGGCGCGCCGACCCCCGGTCACATAGAGGTCACATAGAGGTCAGAGAGTGAAGCCCCGCGCCGGATGGCCCCCGGTCGAGCAGAGGTCCAGAGAGCGTCGAGAGTGAAGCCCCCGCGCCGACCCCGTCACTATAGAGGTCACATAGAGGCACAGAGGTCACTATATAGGTCAAGAGGTCAGAGGTCAGAGAGGAAGCCCCCGCGCGACCCCCGGTCACATAGAGGTCAGAGAGGTCAGAGAGTGAAGGCCCCGCACCGACCCCCGGTCACATAGAGTAGAGAGGTCACGAGAAGTGAAGCCCCGGCCGCACCTCCGGTCACATAGAGGTCGAAGAGGAGTAAGCCCCGCGCCGACATCCGGTTCACATAAGCGTTAGAGAGTGAAGCCCCCGCGCCGACCCCCGGTCACATAGAGGTCAGAGAGTGAAGCCCCCGCGCCGACCCCCGGTCACTTAGAGGTCAGAGAGTGAAGCCCCGCGTCCCGCAACCATCGAACGGTACATAGGTGTGTGATGTGATAAAAGGGAGGATGCACTCCAAAGATCATCCTCGTCAACAACCGCAACATATAGCCGGTCATTATGTTTTGTCTGGTTTTATGAAGTTCTCAGCTACCAGGTTTTCGTAGGGTATTTTTGCAGAACATGGGTTCCATGAAACGCCGCAGGATATGAAGGAAGTTGTAAGCCAACAACAATGCTGGTTGGCGACAACTACCGCACTGGTCACTAGGCCGGGGGGGGCTGGTCCAACGGAAGGGGACATACGTCACTACGAGGTATGACATGCCAAGGGAGCACGAGGGCACACAATCGGCGGACGGCCCAGGGCAACAACCACCAATGTATAAGACCTAGCGTAGCTGGAAATCCCCTGGCGCCAACAACCATGCTTCGGGGCACACGGTACGCACATGATACCGAGACTAGCGAGAAGCGCCACACCTGTCAGTCTGATGCATACCAAACCACCGCACCCCGTGCAAACAGCACACCACAACTGCATTATTATTGCAGCTCAGCGCGCGACAATGGACCGTACCTATGTCGCATGGGTATGCCGTATCATAGTGCAGCGAAATAGGGATGAACACGAACTTTGCCAGAACTGTTTTTGGTGAGACGGGAAGTTAGTAACCGACCGACAGAACCTCACGCAATAAAGCCCGGCGATTAATTATCATAAGCGACCCATTAACGTCACCATCGTTTATCATATTCTCCAGAGTCAGGTCATTTTCTCGCCCAACTGACGCCCATACCAGACACATGTTCGACTTCCGCGTCGACCAGGCACGTAGCCAGTATTTTACTCGGGGGGGGGGGAGGGCACGTTGGTGGTAGAATCAAATTTCGCTCGTCAGCCATATGTTGTTGACCGGGGGGAGGGAAGGGTCGGGTCGTCAAAAATCGAATTATATCTAGTGTAAATGAGTCTTGCTCAGGGGAGCATGGCCCTCGTGCCCCCCCTTGGCTATGTCCCGGCGTCGACTGGCGGATTCCTTAGCCTGGTTATAATGAATCACACAACCACTGACAGAATCGACTAGCGTGACGACAGAATGACAAATTGAATAATATGCAGACAAACCACAAGAGTATCAGGTCCTTCTAGAAAAGACCCCCCCCCCACGATTCTGTCATTCATGCACTGTACTGTATGTACGTGAGAGGAACCAACGCCGCGTCAACACACGGCTACAGGAAATTGGATTCCCACCAAAATGACATCAGTGGGATCTATTCCCACCGTTTTCCCACGGCCGAGCTCCATCCCACACACAGCGCACGTGTGCCCTGAATCCTCTGCCACGGACACACGCACTCCACCCATTCACTCGGGCATCCGGAGGGAAGGGATAACCGTGCCTCCCCCTCTGTTCCCGTCCCGCGGTGGCGCCACCCATTGGCCCCAATCCGACCTGTCCCCCGCCCGCACACCCCTGTCGCCCGCCCGCACACCCCTGTCCCCCGCCCGCACACCCCTGTCACATCCGCCGTCCGGAAGGAACTATTGGCTGGCGCGCCGGAAACGCAGACCGCCGGAAACGCACTTCCTTCCTATACCTAGTTTTGCAATCGCATTTACGCCGAAAGCGGCGCTGAAAAAGTGGGCGTCGATTTCGATGTTTGCGCGGCAGTGGGGGAGGGAGGCGTGCGTATTGGGTGGGGTACAGCAGGGCTGGTGTGCGCCCAGGGTGTGTGACTGTGTGGGGTGGGGGTGTCAGTCTGTGGGGGGGGGGGGCGCCGATGACGTCCGGTCAGGGTCCGAATGAGGGCGTGAACACGCACGTCAGCCCCGGATCGGCCCCGTCCCACCCCGGTCATCAGCTCTGCTTCCGACTGAGGGGAGATCGGGTGGGTCAGGTGGCCACTGGACACGGACAGGTGCCCCACCCCGCTCCCGGCGCCATATGATCAGACCCTCCGACCCACTGCCGACCGCACGACCAGCTGGCTGCAAACGTCACTCCACAATGACCACTCCTCTTCAGATCCTCCCGCAATTCAGACCGCTGCTATAAACAACTATATACGGTATTTGTCCAGCTCGGCTGTGGTTTTCGACTGTGGTCGCGGCTGTGAGGCGGTTGTCACAGCACATAGCGTTGCTGTCAGTCAGCGGCGGCTTTTTGCCCTGTGTTGCCGTCTGGCGGCGGCAGGCTGAGCACGAGACCGGAAAGCAGTCTGGACCAGACTGGACCGGCTGGCAGCGCGGCCTTCAGATTCCAGCCGGCGCCGCCACCGCCGGCACACGCCACTACCGTGTGTGTGTATGTGTGTGTGTGTGAGGGAGGCGCCGAGGGCGTGGAGCCAGACTGACCAAACCAACTCACTGTGGCTGTCAGTGACTGTATCACGGCCCCACGGCAGACTCTACGGCCGGCCTTCCCACGCACCCACAACAGACTCACGTTTGGCCCCGACCAACCACGACCGGCCACGACCGGTTAGCACACGGTGGGAAATCGTAAGCGAACGCTGCTGAGAGTGGCGAGATATGTACGGTCCGATGGGGGTGATGGTGGACAGGAGGTAGTCGAATCAAAAAATGGAAGGACGGTGGAACCGGCTTCGGATAACACTGACTGAGTGTATGAGGTGACGTAGTAGCGTAAGTAGTGAAGGGCGTCTATGGCTATTGGGTGTAAGTCGCCCTGTTCATGCATTTGCGGATCCCCGACCCCACCGGACCCCGGGCACCGGGACAACACGGGAACACGGGACCCGGCCCGACCGGCCGCACCTGGACTCCGACCAACTCCGCCGACCCCAACGACCCGACGACCACGACCGACCACGACCGACCCCACCTACGCTCCTGTCGCCACGCCACGCTGCACACTCGCACGATTGAGCATTCAGTCAGCGGCAGCGGTGGGGCCGGCGGCGGTCCTGTTTCGGCCCCGACGGAACATGTTCCGCCTAATGTCGGCGCAGATGGCGGCGCCCAGCCGCTTCTCATGCATCCCGCGCGTGGCGAACAGCGTTTTCCTTTCAAACGGCGCGGCTCGCCCGCTGACCGGAGCTGGGTGCGGCCATCGGAGCAGCTCAGGGAGAGGGAGGGAGAGATACTCGGCTAGATAAGACGTCAGGTGCCAGGAGTCGAACCATATTGAGAGAGACGCCGTGCACGCCAGTTGTAAATTGACATTCTCAACTGGGTACAGAGTACAAACCTCATTCACAACGATGTGGTGACTCAAAACTAGCCAGATCCGCGTCACCTGGCAACAAAAAGAAGCTGGGGAATACAGCTGAAAAAGAACAGCGAGTTGCAGACGGGGTAATGCAATATCGGCTCACATGTGCCATTGCCTGATGACTAGTCCCGGGGAAACACCGCGGGCCTTTCGGGTACGTCCCCGGCCAGGCAGGACATTCCCAACGAAGCCGGCGACGCCCATACTGCCCCGTCGGAAAATGTTCGACCGCCCACAGCCAGCATTTCGACGGTAAACCCCACGAGGAAGCGATCCCAACCGACCACAGCACTCAACTAGTCCACGTTAACGGACGTTTCCGTATCTCTCCGCCCCCAGGCTTATGTTACGGAGAGGACACAGGACGGATCGCTGCCGGTCGACCCAACCTCTCCAGCCAGAGGTCAGCGCCGATTTTACAGCCCTTTCGCTTCCGACAGCTCTATCCTCCGCGCGGCGCGGCGCGGCGATTCGATCTTTGCGCCAATTACTGCGCTCGTTGCAGGCGAGTTAAGTGCGGCGGCCGGCGGCGGCGGGCCGGCGGCAGCTGCTCTAATGGATGGGTTGCCGGCATCAGCGGCCAATCGCCGTCCGTGGGCCCCGAGACGAGTCCGATCGCTGGCGAGCGTAATTCGACGCGCCGCCGCCGCCGCCACTATTACCGCCGGCGTACGACGAAAAATTGTGCCAATTATCCGTCGCGAATGGCGCAGATAAAATTGAGCGTAATCAACACCGGCCATCGCCGCGTCGTCCGCGAGCTGGCGGCGCGCTGCCGTGCTGCCGAAATGTCGCGGCGCGCCGGCCGGCACCGGAAACGTTTAAAAATAAGTGTGGGGCCGCGGGCGGCTGACGAGCGTCAGATGAGCACAGGAGAGAGACGGCAGAGACGAATCTCGGCCAGCCCCGGGAGAGCGGCTGAGCTGGGGAGGAGCTGCGGCCGCCGCTGGGAGAGAGGAGGAGCGTCTCCCGCTGCTACCGCCACAGCAACCGCCGCGCCATCTTGGCTCTCGCCAGCACCGGGCGCCGAGCTGCGCCGCGCCGTCGCTAATTGCCGGGTCCGCGAAGCCGTTTGACCCAGAAGTGTCATTATCAGCTGGCAGGGGACCAGCTGGAGGGCGCGGGCGGCGGCTGGGCGGGTCACGGCCCCCGGGTCGGTCCGGCGGCCCTCCTTAGCCGCTGTTCGCCGCCCCCGAGCCACCGGAAGTCTTTTTATAGTAGTCTGCGCTCGTGCCAAGATGTTGGTCGGCGGCCGGCGCCCGGTCGATTGCGTGGCGGCCCCGGCTGCGGCGGGTTGTGTTGGGCGACCCGGTGGGAGGGAGGGGGTGGAGGGGGAGGCCGCCCGCTGACTGATGGGTTAGTGACGTCGACTGTTGATGTTTTCAGAAACGTTCACACCGGTTTCCGAGACTCATCTAGGTCGGGTGGCGTGTAAATGTCGAGCTTGGCGAAGTTTCTAGTCTGTCCAAGGATGTTTCGTTATATATTTCGGTTAGACATAAATAAATTTATTTGGAAAGAAAAGGATGTAAAGTGACTTAAAAAATCACAAACATCATAATGTTAAGCGTAAAATACGACCATTTTACGCATTTAAGCTCTTATAAATTAGCGTCCGTTTCTCTAAATGTTTCAGCTTTAGGACTAGACCAAGCCGGTCGCACCAGGCCGTCCGACCGAGTTAGACGACAGGGGTCGAGCTGCTACCAGCGAGCCAGCGACTCTGACTCTGACTCAGAGCTCCCTCTGACTGACTGTGACTCAGAGCTCCCTCTGACTGACTCTGACTCAGAGCTCCCTCCAACTGAGCTCCCTCCAACTGACTATTAGGATCGATCTCTGGCCCATGTCGGGGCGACGCCGACTCGTCAATCGTGACCCGTCGATAGGTCGTCGGCCTCGTAATGCGGCCCGATCAAAGCGCCGCGCGTGTCACTCGCCCGAGCTGGCAGCGGCGGCCGGCGCGGCCCGCCATGCTCAGCTTCTCACCTCCTCGAGCAGCAGCGCCGCGCCGCACCGCGCGCGATCCGGCCCGCAACGGCGGCCGTGGCACAGGCGCCGCTCTCGCCGCCGCGCGCCGGAACTGCAGCCGGAAACGCACCGCGCGGCCGACCGGATACTGCGCCCGACCGACAGGAAGGCGCACAATCCGCCCCGCTCCAGTCCCCAGCCGCGCCCCGCTCACAGCGGCCTCAATGAGGCGCGACAACAGAAGAGGAAGTGGCCAATCGTGCGCGCCGGCCGGCCCAGCGCGGATGCTGTGCCGAGCCTGGGACGGGCTGGTGTCGGCACTCGGCTCTCTCCTTCGTCGCGCCGACACGGACATGGCACAGAGAGCGCCGCCACAGCCAGTCGCCAGAACCTTCCGCGACCGCTAGGAATATGATCCACAGGAAGAGCAAAGCGCCCGTGCGGCGCCTCACACCTTCGTTTACAAATCACGTCACGGCGAAGTGTTTGAGTCATATTCTTTCGCCGAAGTCCGGTTGCCAAATCCGATGCAGACACTCAATAGTAGCAGCGATTGGTACGGATCCAGAAGCGCTGAGCCTGAGTCACAGGTACGATGACGCACCTCGCCCGCGGTTCGATCGGCCCCGATACGCCATCGACACTCCAGGGGGCGCCGCCGCCAACAACTCACCACAAAAACTGGACCAAACCTTCGGGGAAAAAATCAGCCATGTTTTCAAAACCAGGAAGCTTGTGAAGGTTGATAGGAGCGCTGATAGCTTTCCGACCTGCGGTTTACCGCACACGACACTCTTTGAAGTAAATACCTTCGTCATTTGCGATAGCATATACTGGTACGTTTTCTCAGCACCAGCACCTTTGTATCGCTGTTCTCGCCGCTGTCCTCTCAGAACGGCAAGTCTGCCGGTGCTGGGGGCCACACCCTGGGCGCTGGCAGCCGTCCGGGCGGCGCCGGGCGCCATCATCACTCCTCTGCCGTCATCAGGCGGCGGCGGTGAGCTTACGCAGCTCGCGGCGGTGGCCGCAGCTCCGCCGAGTAAACACAGCTCTAGGCCGGTGGGGCGGAAGCCGCCGAGCTGCAGCAGCCCGCCGTCAGCCGGTGACGAAAGCTCGGCCGCGAGCTGTCTGGTGTATACACCGGGAGGGACAGAGGGGGAGACCACGGCTTCCGGTGGGCCCCTGTTTAGATCGGCACCGATCGGTGACGTAGACGGCACCGATCCGTGACGTAGACAGCTGCTGACGGAGGAAACTCCTAGCCGAGGGGCCTCCTCAGAGACATGCACGTGCATCTGAATGGCCTGCAGCGGTAATGACGTGCTTCTGACTGTGCTTCCTGCGGTCGTCCTTCCCTCCACTCGCGCAGCACCAGCACCAGCACCAGCACCAGCACCAGCACCAGCACCAGCACCAGCACCAGCACCGCCGCACCAGCACCGCCTATGCGTCCGGCGCAAAGTAGCACAAGGACTGGCGAACTCTACTCTCAGAAAAACACGGGCGAAAATAGGCCCGCAGACACAGCAGCAGTTTTTAGGCAGCAAAAAGCACACAAGTTTTTTCCCTTCCGGAAACATTGTGAACGGTAGCCATCCCATTGCTGTTCTTTTAACTCTTCTCCGCTCGGCGCAATATTTCAAAGCACACACCGACTTCTAAGAACCGTCTACAAACAAATAGGAAATCCAGTCACATGTAAATAAATACCACATCAAAGAGCATAACTTACACGCCGTTACCGTTATCTGCCCACTTCCCTTCGGAGAAGGCGGCGCCGTCACCTTGTGAGGCGCCCCATCACAATCGTCTGCCATCGGGCCCGGGCCCGGGGCTGGGCCGGGGCCGGGCCCGGGCCCGGGCCGGGACTGGGCCGGGGCCGGCAGCAGCGGAGACCGGGGCCGCCGCTCACTTTCCTCCGTGGCCGATGCACCCGAGTCACGTTCTCTCGACGGACGGGGCGCCGTTTCCGGGCGGTTCCCGGAGAGGTCGACCAGAGAGTTTTGTCAATCATTCAGTACACCCCGCGACACCGGCCTCAGAGTCATTAATGATCGTACAGAGACGGCAGGAAGCTCAGGGGAGGGGGAGGGGGGACTAATGGACGCACGCAATAGTCAGTCGAGCTGGCCACGACGCGGTAAGAGTGTCGCAGAATCGAAGACTTTAAATTTCGATTCTACGAAGTATCAAGTCAGAATCGATAGTTTTTAAACCTATATTAGCATTCATTTTTCGTTGATCATCATATACGTAGGAAAGTCACGAAAATTAGGGATTGTGAAGCTCTGATCTCATCTTGAGAAGAAACAAAACTCTATCCAAAATGTATTTGCAGATTTGGGCTCTCCTCGCCTTGGCGAACCGCTCTACCAAAAAATTCACTCACCAGCAATACAATTGCCGAAAAGTGGGGTCATGCTCCCCCTCCGCACACCCTGTTCCTATGTCTATGTTGAATATAAAGAAAATTGAACATTGATGTAACGATAATAAGATCAGCATGTATTGTCATTCACTAAAATAATGTGAGATGGTCAACAATTTATCGAGCCAGATTCTCTATCCAGCTACCCAACCATGTCAGGGCAGCCATTCTTGACCCTGGAGCGTCTACCCCAGTCATCCTCCCCCTCCCCTTCAACCTGACCTGGCCGGTATCGCCCCGGGACGGGATATAAAACCATCGGGGCTGCTGGTCCGGTCGTCAGCGCCGACCCGATAACAGGGAACAGCACACAGCGAGATGAGATAGCGCCGGGCAGCTGCGCGGCAGCAGCCGGCCTCCTCCGCGACCGTGACCCCCGCCTGACCTCCACTCAGTACCACTCCCACCTCGTCCTCAAACACAGGCCGCTCAAGCCCTCGGCGAGCGGCGACCAATCGGAACTCAGCGCCGCCGCCAATCGCTCCGTCTCTCCATCAGGCTTATTTTAGCGAACAGCCATACAACTGCAGGCCGTACTGCGCAGCCGTCTTCCCGCTCGGACCTTCTCCGCGCCCTTCTCCAAGGTCAAGGAGCCGCGCGCCGCCGGTCGCCTTTCGGCTTCCGGTCGTCATTCACAAATTCGGCGGCGGCGGCGGCGCGGCCCGGGCCGCGGACGGCCGGGAACGTGCGTGACTCGACCTCGGCCGCTATCTGGCGATGCTGGCACGGCCCGCGGGCCTCTCGCCGGCTCTCAGGGCCGGCTGCCGCTCTGCCTCTGCTCTGCCATGCTCCCGGCTCTCTTTCTCTCTCTCTCTCTCTCTCTCTCTCTCTCTCTCTCTCTCTCTCTCCGCGCGGCAGAGGCGGTCTCAGCGTCCGGCAGGCGCCCATTGAGCACGTCTCGGCCGCTCTCTCGGCCTCTCTCAGACGGTCTGTGTGGGCGAGCCGGCAAACATCCCTAATAGCCGACCATAAAGCCGGCCCAAAGAAGCGCCCGGCACGGCCGTCAATGGTCAGGAAACGAGCCGACTGAACGCGCCGCCGGATCTGCACCGTTTCCGGAATCTCCGCCATCTATAAAATGTTATTTGTGGCCGGCGAACGTTCACGTTCAGCCCACCGCCGGATCGGCAGCCGGCCAGCCAGGCCAGCCGCTCAGAAGTCGTCGGACATGTCAAGGCTCGCAGCTGGACTGACCACATCCTGCAGTTCTGCAGGCGCTGACACTAGCGGAGGTACACGGTCAGTCACAGGCAGTTGGACGCGTAGCCAGTTGCAGTTGGACGTGTAGCCAGTTACAGTTGGACGCGTAGCCCGTTGCAGTTGGACGCGTAACCAGTTGCAGTTGGACGCGTAGCCAGTTGCAGTTGGACGCGTAGCCAGTTGCAGTTGGACGCGGCACCGGCCGCCGTTGGACGCGCCGCCTCTGGCGCCGGAACGACGCAACATCCGGCGGCCAAGGTCGCGGCGCGGGCGCGGCGGCGGCGCGCTGTGACACCGAGCAGCGGCCAGCCCGATGTCGCAACACCCACCGGCGGCGGCAGCGGCGGGCCGATCAGCGGGCTGCTCCGTCAGAGCACCGCCGAGCCAGTCCTCTGCCACCGCCCACCGCCCACCGCCACCGCCACCGCCGCTGGCTCGAAATAGCCACCGCCGCGCCAAAACGTGGCCCGAAGCAGCTCCAGTGCGGCCCGCTCGGTCAGCCGGAGACTATTACTATGCCCTGCCGCCGCCGCCGGACTGTAAAAATATCGTCGCCGATGTTCGGAGAAGGCCGGTTCGGGCTCGGTCGAGAGGCGTCACGGGGCGCAGCTTGCTGCAGCGCAGCTTCAGCCGGCCAAAACTTTGCCGAGTAGACAGAGCGCCTTTGAATGTCAAGTTGATTTTCCCGTGCCAATAACTTTTCGACTCCATTCCAGTTGTTGCCTCGCAATAGCTTACCGCGCTTTGCCATCGCGGTCTCGTTAATCTCGGTGCATTTTCTGACTGGATCAGGCTGATGCTTGGCGGTCGGTTTCAGTCTTACCACCTGTTCTTGAGGAGGGCCGGGAAGAGCCATCGGCGCTGCCACCAGTGTCAATCGGCCAACACCACCCACGCCGGCCGAGGGGCGTCGTTAATGACGGGGCAGCAGGCGAGCGGGGCGTGTCACGATGTGGCAGCAGACATCGGCTCATAGCCAGCGGTAGTGGTATGATGCAGTTAAGTCGAACACTTGAAACGCTTAATTTCATCCGAATAAAATAAGATACAGTCACTGTGAAGTGTGACAACTTCTCAACGTGTCGGTTTTCAGGTTACCTAAAAACATACACAAGCTAAAACTGAAATCGAATATGATATTTACGTTGCATGCATTTTATGCATGTAACATAATAGATGTAAAATGTAAATGCAGTTTATGTAATGCATTTAAAATGCAATGCATTTTATGAGTTGCATAAAATGCAGTCAAAGCAAAACAACGTTTCTTAAAGGGAATATAGCACCTTGGGAAAAGTATGTAGAATGATGGAGAAGAATGCCCTGATTAC
>VOPJ01003530.1:0-34848 GCA_014673585.1 Semibalanus balanoides
CATAAAACACTACCATCGTTGTAGCATGGAACATTGATGATGACAAATGATACACATGTCTCATGCGAGATAAATCCATGAGGCTTCGTAACGTTTGACACCAAAATGCATAATGCATGAGCGTTTTCTGTCGTAAAAGACGAGATACAATCTGAAAAGAATAACAGATTGTTGCAGCGATACATGCACGTTTAAGGCAAAAATCTTGCGACAGTGTCTCGAGACACGCTGGACAGTCGAAAATCATTAGTTTCCACTGGCTAGCGCTTCTCAGAACGGCGAGCTTATCTCCAAATTGGTCACAGAACGGGTCTGTGTCGGCAATCTGACCGCTGACGTCACCTTATCAGGGCTTACATCTGCCACGCGCGCAGACGGCCGTCAGGAATGACCGGCGAGTGATCATTCTTGTGACGTGATGTCGTGACATATCCCGGAATGAGCTGGAATGAGCGTCAAATGAGCTGCCGGCGGGAGCGACGCCGGAGAGAGGACGAGATGTCTCCGCACCCCCCCCCCCCCTCCCCCGCCGTGCCGGTCTGCAGCACCAGACCCCCCGGTCACTGAGGACGTCATCGTTACTGCCAGTCTGAGATATGTGGCCTGATGTCGGAGGTGATTCTCACATCAGCTGTATCAGGATCAGCTGTAGCTGTATCAGCTGTATCCGACCGATGGCGGAGATGACTAGCTGATAGGAGAGCCGGTTCGACCTCGGGAACGGAGACTAAAAGGCAAATCAATAGATCATGCCCTGAACGGCGGAGTGCTGCAATGATAATTGCAGTTGTCAAACAGCAGTGAGCAGTTTCGCGCATTTCCGATCCCGCAAAATCCCCTAAAAACTGGAGCTTGTCTACGAAGGGTGATCACAACACTTTTGAGACGGGTGATGGTAGAAATTCTATGTTTGGTTCCAAATCAGTTCAGTTTCATTTTGTCGTGCTGAAAGTGTTTAATGACTAGTTTAATTAATTATCTTATTTTGGTGGTATGATTCATGGTAACTCAAAGCTAGCATAACTCATTGTAAAGAAAGTCAAAGTAAATCTGGTCCAAATAAAAGCCTTAAGTTCATTGTCATGAAAACAGCCACAAGTTTAAGGTGCGCTTTAAATGCACACGGCCAAAATATCTGGCCCGAGTATCACAGAGCCAATATTATATAATAATGTATCTTTTATATTTCTTTGAAAGGTGTAACGTGTAAAACGTGCTAAGATAAAGCTAGAAGAAGTGTAGCATCACCTCGCTCACTAACATACTTGCACGATTCCAGATGTTCTGCAGAAATCTAAAAAAGTATTTTTAGGGTTTTTGCCAGTACTTTTAGGATTTTTGCCTGTATTTTTAGGAGTTTGCGTGTAATTTTAATATTGTTGTTGCCTGTTACTTTATAGGTTGCTTATGTACTTATAGGTTTTAGATGTTTGATCTGTACATTCAGTTTTTTGCCGCACCAGTGTCATAACCTTATACAATTTACTTTCACTAGCGAGTGATATCTTCATTTCTTTCTGACGTACGGTGTGTAGATATTAATTTGACTTCAGCCGTTATTGGGCCCCGGGCCTGTGGTTGTTCTATGCTTAATACACAATACACACCAAAATCGAGGAATGCTGACTGGAGCTATATTTTTCAGCAATAAACATGAACATGTATTCCAGTTTAATACAACATGTTTTTTCTTACCAATGCATTTTGGCACTTTTTGTGATTGTATATGTTTAGTTCTATTAATTTGTCAATGAATAATGCCGGAACCTGAAGAATGTCAATAATGACAACTCAGTTAGAAGTGCTTAACGGACAAACTTGCTATAATAGCATTAGCAGCTGTCAAAAGGTGGAAGCCCATTCATTCGCAGGTAAAAAGCGAATTGTTCAGCACGATTGGAGACACGGGCTTTGCACGGCAATACTAGGTAAGTCTAATCTGGGAGTTAAATGCGATTACCGGTATAGATGTTACCATAAGAATTACGCTTCCAATGGATTAGTAGTATCCGCACGTAGGTTAAGGCTTCGGTGCAGCATGGCCAGCACGTATCTCTTGCATCGTTGATATTAGGTGCACGATGGATACAATGTTATTTGAACTCAAGAATTGAGACAACTTGTAAAACCATGGCATGCTGCATGGTACTAATGAATATTAACATGATGTAAACGATGCCGTTGACGATTTTTAACTGTTCAAAAACATACATTTGGAAGTTATTCCTGGCTTCCTCCGCGTGCAGTAGATCTGATCAGGCTGCGTAAAAAGTTGCGATCTTGATACATAAAGTGGGCGCCAGAAAATACCCTTTCAAGTTTGCTCCGGGGCCGAGAAGGCCTTTCTGCACAATAGCTTTTTGCTTTTGGCCCCTGGACAGGTAACTGGGGACCGAAAAAGTCCTTGGGTGAGTGAAAAGGGCCTTAAACATGCAAAATGGGCCCCTAGCCAGCGCAGAGGGGCCTCTTAGGTCACGGGGTCCCCCAACTACTTTGTTTCGGACAAATTTGGTCCGGCGCTACTGAAACCGCTTTTACCAGCCCTGGATCTGATCCCCTCTCAGAATTGGAATGGAGCATTTTACCATAACATCGGAGTACCTCTCCAAAAGGTTCTCACCGTCAACACAGCCTGAAAGTTTTGCAACCGTTCATCGGCAATCATGTCATTGCCATTCCCATGTAATTACGTTTTGTCCCGCGAATTTTGTGCGCGTCCGTTCATCGACATGTCGTTATGACGCCTTTAACCTTTGACTCCAATGCTGCTTTCGCAATGAAGGCAAGCACCACCGTTGACGGCAATACGGTGACATTAATGATGTCCAATTAAGTCGGTCGCACGGAGCCGTTTTTCGTTAGCATTCAGAGCGCCCCGGGTGGCGGCCAGTTCGGGTCCTCCCGTGATGCTGCGGGTGCATCGGAGCGCTGCGGGCGGGCCCCAGTGACGAGCCGCAGCCAGTTCGGAGAATTCTCTCACGTCTAACTGGAACCAGCCGGCAGCTGCAGGCCACGTCTGCATCATCTGTCGTCACGCGATCCAGACGAGCGAGCCGATCACGCTGTCGTGCTGGGCAGTCAAGGCTCTCAAATCGACTTAGTGGTCAGCTTTGCATGCCAAAAAGATGCAAAACAAAATATTTTGCCAATTCGTTTAGTCTTGCTTTGCATTTCAAGTTATTGGACGTTATGCAATAGTATTAAATATAGCGTATATTGGTGCCTGCAGGAAAGTGTTAATACAGGGAGCTGAAACAAGGTCGAAGCTTTATAAGCGTTCGGGGTTCGTCCAACGTATACCGCGTTTGTTGAATGCGTGTCTTATTTAAGCGACATTCGCCTGGCATTGCAGACTGACCGCTTTTGAGGCTTTACAATCCACTGCCAGTTGCACAGTAAGTACATAGCAGAACTGTTCCTTTATCGTATCTGATATTAGTTATTGACATTTATCAGCTAATTTCTGGAGGAAAAACGAAATAACGAAAATGATACATTTTAATTTGAAACAATGCATAGGCATTATATGTATTACAAATATATGTTGCAAATAATCGTTAAAAGGTCATCACTTAAATGTGAGCGAGTGCACGGAAACAAATACAATGCCCTGAACATGCGCACTGCAGAGGGACATTTGTGTCGCGAATTTCGCGAATAGCTCAAACACGAAACGGAGCCGGGTAGTTGGGTTTGCGCGACATTTGCAGCAACTCAATCGCAGATCATTTGACGCAAACATAATGCAAGTTGGTCGGTAAATATTTGAGTAACATGGACTTGAAACCCAAGATGTTTGCCGAGATCGAAGTCGGCGAAGGGATATCTTCGGAACCAACAGTTCGATCGGGATGATTCAAACACCATTCGGTAGCCAATGCTAATGATCATCACCGGACCCAACATAAGCCACATTGCTGGTGACTTGTGACGTCACAGAGGTCAAATTCCTATAATTGTGACATTTGGTCAAATTTTACCTTCGTGAACCTCGTTAGACCTGTAAGATATTGACCTAAGGTTAATTTACATTTCAGCAAACGTAGATCATCATAGCACCTACCTACCCTGTACAGTGTGCAGTGCAGACCAATGTTCTGTCCGCTTCCTCGATACAAACGGCGCGTCTGTCGATGCTGCACGCAGTGGAATCCAATGCAGTTACTATAAGCTCTCGTCCTCCAGTTGTACATACCAGGGACGGGGGCGTGCATAGTTGCATTGGATTCCACTGCGTGCAGTTCCGATAACGCGCAGGTTGTGTCGAGGAAGTGGACAGAACATTGGTCTGCACTGAACGTTAAATCGTTCTAGCTCTCATACTTCGAAGATCTAAGGGGGACCAAAGTCCTCCCCCAAGTGCGTGCTAGTGGCATATCCCGCTCCAGTGCGCGTGTTAAACGATTTTGAACTATCGCGTTTTGTGGAGCCGTGGACACAGAATATTCAAGCGATATTTATATTTAAATACATTTCCAATGGAAATTGTATTTGCTTATCAGTCAATTACTTACATGGCGAGAACTTAAGTTTTGTTATGGTATGCCTACAAGTTTAACATATTTATTTAAACATGTTTTATCATCCATACCAGACATGTGCCAAGGCCAAAAAATACAATCCAGGATCCACAAGATCCCACGACAAACTGATTTTCCAGCATCCAGGATCCACAGGATCCAATGAACTGTGTCTTCTCCAGGATCTAAGATCCATAGGATCCCACAACAAAATGATTCTGCAGCATCCAGGATCCAACAAGATCCTAATTCTTGAATCCTTGGGATTTTAGGTACCGGATTTGTATCTTGGTACCTGTCTGATCACCGCAAGTAAAACCTACACCTTTGACATTAAGTGTGGAAGTTTTAAAGCATAAAATACATGTAGCAGTATATTTTAGCACCACAAAAAGTGAAAAATGATTAACAAGATCCACAAGATCCCACGGCAAACTAATTTGTCAGGATCCAGGATCCACAGGATCCAACAAGATCCCAGATAATGGATCCTAGGGATCCTAGATCCTGGGTGTTTTTGGGATTGTATATATATATTTGTTATTGCAGTAGTGGAAAATGTACACTACCTGCGCGTTGTTTCACGAAAAAAAAATCCTTAATCGTGTGTCCCGTTTTGTTCGATTTTCGATTTATCCACCTCTACCCATCTTCCCCGTCCTCCGTGCCTCTATGTCCCTCTATGACCCGGCCTGTCTCCGTATCTCCGGGGTCAGCCTAGTACGGACAGCGCCGGCGGTCCCGCCACACAGTCTCCTCCGCCGAGGCTGGGGTCACGCCAGGCACAGGACACACACTGCACACTGCACACTGCAGAGTGCACACCACAGCATGGCACGCTCGTAAATCGGCGTCATGAATGGGTGTGTCGTAAAAACCTGGCCGGTGGCAGAGACAGCTTGAGACGGATGACCCGGGTCGACCCGGTGGTACGGGGCGTCTGTGCCGACAGCAGCAGAGACAGCAGGAGGCTCGGTAAAACTGAGACGGATGACCCGGTCGACCCGAGTGACCCGGCGTACGGGCCAGTTGGGCCGACAGCAGCAGAGACAGCAGGAGGCTGCCGGTAAACTGAGGACGATGACCCGGGTCGACCCGAGGTGACCGGGCGGTACGGGCCGTCTGGGCCCGACAGCAGCAGAGACAGGCAGACGGCTGCGGTAAACTGAGACGGATGGACCCGGGTCGACCCGAGGTGACCCGGCGGTACGGGCCCGTCTGGGCCCGACAGCACAGAGACAGGCAGGAGGCTGCGGTAAACTGAGGACGGATGACCCGGGTCCGACCCGAGGTTGACCCGGCGGTACGGGCCGTCTGGACCGACAGCAGCAGAGACAGGCAGACGCTTGCTGTAAACTGAGGGACGGATGACCCGGGTCGACCCAGGTGGACCCGGCGGTACAGGCCGTCTGGACCGACAGCAGCAGAGACAGGCAGACGGCTGCGGGTAAACTGAGGACGGATGACCGGGTGACCGAGGTGACCGGCGGTAAACAGGCCGTCTGGACCGACAGCAGCAGAGACAGGCAGACGGCTGCGGTAAACTGAGGACGGGATGACCCGGGTCGACCGAGGTGACCGGCGGTACAGGCCGTCTGGGCCCCCGACAGCAGCAGAGACAGGCAGGAGGCTGCGGTAAACTGAGGACGGATGACCCGGGTCGACCCGAGGTGACCCGGCGTACGGGCCGCTGACGCCGGACAGCAGCAGAGACGCAGACGGCTGCGGTAAACTTTTGGAGGAACGATTGACCCGGGTCGACCGAGGTGACCCGGCGGTACGGGCCGTTGGACCGACAGCAGCAGAGACAGGCAGGAGGGCCTGCGGTAAACTGACGGCTGGATGACCCGGGTCGACCCGAGGTGACCCGGCGGTTTAAACGGGCCGTCTGGAACCGACAGCAGCAGAGACAGGCGACGGCTGCGGTAAACTGAGGAACGGATGACCCGGGCTCGACCGAGGTGAACCCGGCGTACGGGCCGTCTGGGCCCGACAGCAGCAGAGACAGGCAGGAGGCTCGGTAAACTGAGGACGGATGACCCCGGGTCGACCGAGGTGACCCGGCGGTACGGGCTCTGGGCCCGACAGAGCAGAGACAGGCAGGAAGGCTGCGGTAAACTGAGGACGGATGACCCGAGTCGACCCGAGGTGACCGGCGGTACAGGCGTCTGGACCCGACAGCAGCAGAGACAGGCAGACGGCTGCGGTAAACTGAGGACGGATGACCCGGGTCGACCCGGCGGTACGAGCCACAGCAGCGCGGTGGAGGCTGGCAGACGGGTTGGAGAGTTTCTGAGGTGCCCCGGGGTAGAGATGGCTGGGCAGTGGGCGGCTGGATGTCTCAGGAACGGGGGTGGGGTGACGAAGTTGGAGGTGGTAGGGGAGGTAGGTTGAGAGGGCAGGAGCAGGAGGCAGATCTCTCATTGCTCCATCGCTTATAAACGTTCACCCACTATGTATAGTAGGTTAATGGGTCAGACAAGGAACAGAGGAGTAAAAGATAATAATGTAGATGAGGTGGAAGAACCATGGAGTTGAAAAGGACATGAATAAACTAACTCGTGATATTTGCATTTAAAATATCGGACATGTCTGATTAGAAAACATAGAGCAGCGCTGTATGCAATAGCGTGGCCTATCATTGGGGTCGAATTTTACATTCACAGCACACTACCGCGACATGATTGAAAAATGTCAAGATATGAAGGAACATAAAACAGGTTATTTTCCATTTGTTATGGCTGAGGCCATCACCAATTAAAATTTTACTTACATTATTAAGCAAACTAGCAGGACACAGGGACAAATATCTGACTGGAACATTATTGAAAACCAGTAAATGAGTCTATAAAGCATTACACGTTTCGTCATCGATTCTGCTGGAAACTAGCTTAATTAAATTAGCCCTGCTCAACTCATCATATAGTACTCAAGTCATAATGATAATGCCGAGATAGTGATCTGCTAGCGTCCCTGTGGTTTGAAGGAAGTCAACCACAACGGCCATCCCCTGCCAGCTTGTGGCTTGGGCATGCTTTATTATATAAATGCTTGACATGATTAGGAGCGGAATTCGTACACAGACTCTCGTGCTACCCCCTCTAACGATACAAGAAGCAGGAGACCCAGACTCCAGTGCAGATTGTGTTTTAGAGAGTTTGTGTGTGATCGTAAATCAAAACTATAAGTATGCCGTCCACCCACAACACAACTGATTAACGCTGAGAAAGCATTGATAAGACTGAGTAAGCATTAGCACTAACTAGCACTGAAATTTTTCGAAGCTTCTGAGTTCTGACCACATAACATTGCATAGATCATAAGTTGAGGATCCTGAATGTTATGGCAAACGCAAAGTCCGTTAACAATATTATTTGGACATATCTTAAAATGACTTGTGCAGTTATTTAATTATATGCTCTGACATGTGCCTGGATCCGGGATCCAGCTGAGATCTGGATATCTGTGTCTTGTTTCCTGGGATCCACATGGGCACAGATCCAGGTACACAATAAACTGAGGAATCCACTGGGATTCCAGATCCAGCTTCGGGATCCAGGTACAAGTCTGCATGTGCTATATGATTAAGTGCTTTATCATGCACTTTGCTAGGTCACTAGGTGGTATTCTGAAGAAGGAAACCAAAGACCAAAGCTATATATGAATGATTAAAGATAGAACATATAACTATTGTGTTGATCAGATTATATCAGAAGCTTTAGTGAGCAATTGTTCCGTAGCGGAAACTGTACAGAAGCTTTATAATTTTTAAATGTAAAAGAAAATAATAATATGTGAGTGATTTTCAATCCACCGAACGCATCATCCCTTCGGATATTTAGCTTTCATCTTTAAGTTCCAAAAAATGTGTGTTAAAAACAGCGGAACGGATAATCTTACAGATAAGTTTCACCTTTGTATTGGTTTTGAACTGAGATAGCAATGGAGTAGTTGCGGGTTACGTAACCCACTGCCTTTATGTATTTGGTGGAACGCAAATTAATTATAAATATGGTATTGATTGTCGATATTATATAAACTGCTCTGAATTTTGGGGATTTTAATTAACTAAGTATATTAACTAAAAGGGAGTGTGCCTTCTCACATTGGTCATGTGGAGTTGTTGACACTAGTCTGTAGAACATATTTTTCTGAATCTTAAGCCATGTACTTCATTTCGCCCAGAATCACTTTAGTTGCTGAAGATATTCCAAGTCGCTAATCACATATGGCAAGTAGGATTAATTATCAAAAAAATAGTCCGCCAAGAGAGCTTTCGCACTAGAAGGCATTGCTCTTAAAAATTACAACGCTATGCATATATTGGTTAGCTCTGGCCCAGTGCTGCCATCATAGGTAACATCTTCGCTACTCTGTTTATAGTGAACGATCGTTTTTGAGTTTTTGAAAACGAAACAAAATGCAAAACAGAATATAAGTAAAAATTCAACTAAAGGGGCTCCAGAACGTGAATTTTTATGTAACCAATATCAAAGCAATAGCTTCTTACCGTAATACAAATATATTTTACATTTCAAAAGAGTAGGCACACTCCCTAGTTTAAAGTTCTGCTCTATGGTTGGTCGTGACGACAATAAGCAACAGTTAAGGCGATCAAAGTTACCTGAGGTAGTTTTGAGCAGTTTGATTGACACATTTATTTCTAATACCGAGGTTCAACGGAAAAATAAACATCACATATATCGCACGGAAATCAATGCACGTGTAATGGCAGATTTAAGTAGATGTTATTTATTTTTCAGTCAAGCGACTTTACGGAAGCAAACATAAATATGAAATTGTGGAATTCCACCCAGTGACCATATCAATAATCTTAACAGCAGTTCAAAGGCATTTGTATTGTCAATTATATCAAGATCTATAAGCAAATAATTGATAATGACCTCAGATGACCTTGCAGAGGTCACTGAGCAACACTTGCACCTGAGACTATCAACAATGAACTGAAATAACATGATTTAAAAAACAATAGACCTGATTTAATGCATATTGTTTGAAGAGTAAGCATTTGTATATTTTTCCTTTCACTTATATAATGGGAGGTCAGAAAATTGACCTGACGTTAGATCACTGATGAAAATATCCGATATTAACAATTTGTAGCTACTTATGACCTTATGAAAACTTGCAAGTTTTAAATTTCTCGGACAAAGACCGTGGCTTTGACACGATCGCAAACATTTTTGAAGACAATGGCACTTGACGTGATCTGGTGACCTGACCTGAGATGACCTGAGGTAAAAACTGTGACAAAGTTCAGGCAATTGATTCCCAAGCAGCTGTACAAAATTTAGCGGAGCTGTACGCTGCCGTTTTCCCACTATTCCGATAAAAAACGGGGGGGGGTGGTCTAAATGGCCGTCCTCCACCAGGTCGAGGGTCATAACTATAAAAATACATTTCTTTAGTTTATAAAAATGATGTTAATATTGAGCTATGAAAAGCTATAGAGAATAGGCAAATATTGGTAGACAATTATGGCCACTTAAATATAAACAAGTCTTTTGATATCGTACCTACTAATCCAGTACCTACTAAATCCAGCGGTAATCCAGTCAAGGTTCGAGAAACAAAATATTTTCCTTCTAGGACCAACAATCTTGAAGTCACTGTCAACCAATCAGCGGCGACACTAGTCTAGACTAGTGATGTCATTTTCCCAAAATTTCCTGACCAAAACCAATCCAATACCGAACAGAAAGCATTTTGGTTGACCAAATATTGACCGATTTTGGTTGAGGCAAAAAATGTCCAAGATTTGACCGATTTTTGAATTGTATACTTATTTGTACACACTGGAAAAATTAGTTTTTTAGCATCATAGTTCATAAAACGCACATGTACAGTTTCCAAACAAACAATATAATTGTGAGAACGAAACTAAATACATTTGCTAAACAAAGTAGTGGATGCCACAAGCAAGACCAAAGACATTTACATTACAAAATTGATTTCAGAGGAAATTGTGTAGCATTTTGTTGGATATAAATAAGGATGCGCAAAAATGTGACAAAAAGTGGATTTTTTAAGATTAGGATGACCGAAAAGTGTCCAAAAATATATCAGTCTGACCGACCGAATGCCAAATCGGTCACACAATTTTTTCGGTAATCCAAATTTTGGTTACCGATTGACACCACTAGTCTAGACGCATATTGCAAATTAGAAATAAGGTTGCTTAAAAACAGTTAAATTTTGCGAAACATGGTTTGAGCAATTAATGATAAAACAACTTTTCAATAACGGCCAAAGATAATGGACTAGCTGTAGGTTGTCTGGTGAATATATGCAAAATAATAAGAAAAAATGTGCTGAACAAGGTGATACAAAAGTTGTGCATACAAACAAATATTTTGCGCGATATTTGGATGTAAAAGTATATGATTTATAATGTACTTGATGTAATGCGACAATTACACTGGCGGATCCAGCCTCCCAATAAGGGAAGGGGCTAACTTTGCTGTGGGACCCCAGGTCCTTGACCCTGGGCGGGGTGAGGGGTAGGATCAAGTCGTGAACAATATTATTTTATCTAGTGTAATTTTTTAATGTATAACTTGCTTATACCCAAAATTCGATTTCTCGTTCCGTATTTAGTTGCACTCAAATACCTACTAGATGAACGCTGGTACGTTATCGTCACAAATGGATCTACTGGCGGCAACTTCGCAAAATTTCCTCCAATTGGCCTGTAATTTGAGTAAGTACTTTTAACTGCGAAAACTTGATTTATTTTAAATACAATGCAGAGGAATTCTTACTCGGCTTTTCGAATTTTTACGCTTTTTTACTTTTATTACAGGAATTCTTACATTTGTTTGTTTGTGAGTTATATATATATATATTTTTATTTTTATTTATTATTTATATATATATATATTTTTCGGGGGGGTAATTTAAATTGCCGCCCCTGTCGAGCGTGGAATGGGGGTGGAGGTGGGGGAGGACTGTTGCTCCTGCCACCCCTTGGATCCGCCAGTGTATCGCCACCGTGCAAAAGCTACGTCGATTGTGAATCGCTCCAGATCAAAATAGCTTCAGACATGCCACTTTCTCTAATCCCTTCTGTTACCAAATTGCTACCAAATAGATGAAACACGAACGAGCAAATAGAGGAAACACGAAACGAGGAAAAATAAGGTTATTTTTTCGTCAAAGCGTATTCTTTTTGCCAAGCCATTAACTATTTTTCATCACCAGTTTTTTCAAGTGGATATGGGGGGGGGGCTAATTTATATTACCACCCCTCTCCGGCCTGGAATAAGGGGGGTTTAAGCCCCCGCCACCCCCTGAATCCGACAGCGGTCAATTAAAGCAGTAATGTTGCGCTGGCCACTGAAAAAGGCGTGGTGTTTCCCGGCCGGTTTCCGGTAGCAAATACAAATGGTTTTTAAAGAGAAGATGGTGAAATGATGAAAAACAAATGGTTTTGAAATAAAGATAGAGACGAGATATGACATCGCTGGTTTACTGGCCTCGTCAGTCACGTCGCCCCATAATACAGCTTGACGCTACGTGGGTTCACTAAATGACTTTTGACCTGAGGTCAAGTTTTGCAAATTTACATAACCAGATAACGCATTATATGCTTCCAAAGTGATCTCGACGAGACAAACTCAAATGGTGTTCAAATCATTGCTTCTATCTTTTTCGATCAATTTTTTGAGGGAAAAAACAGTTATATATATATATAATATATATATATAAATATTATATAATTATATATATATATATATATAAATATATATATGTATATTAGTTTTGTTTTTTTCTTTTTCGGCCCACAGTGCGAGAACCAAATCGGGCGGCATAGTCATGGATTCTTTTTACGGCCCTTCCCGAATTTGCAAGCGACGACCTATCTGGAGGAAGAAATCAGCACTATTTGACATATTTAAAGAAGTCTAAAATACCGAAAGCTCTACTCATAACATGGAAAAACATAGGCAAAACAAATCAAAAGAAGAAAGGAACAAGAAAAAGACAGGAAAGAGAACAAGACAAGCAACGCCAGAAAACGTTCAACGGATTATAGTTGTGCCAGAACTCTAAAACAAGTACAAGTTTTAAGCAAGGAGTTTCAAACAAGCAGGCATGAACGGTGGTAGCAAAATCTGGAGTTAAGATTGGGACATTGTGCCAAAGTAAAGAATCGAAGTCAAAAAATGAAAACAGCATCGTCTACCAGGATTCCCATGTGGAGGTTGTAATAAATCTTACGTCGGTGAAACACCAGGGGCTTTAACAATTAGAATCTCGGAACACAGACGTGACCTCAAAATACACAGGATGTTCCTAATTCAATGGTCATACATGCTGAACAAGACAGACCACCTTCCCAAAGTGGAAAAGATGCGGTAGCTTGAAGACAGGACTGGGCAAAGCTCACAGAAAAAATCTTCGAGTCAGCATTGATAGGGAGAATCATGCACTAACCACACAGGCGGATTTTAAACACATTAGGAACGGTTGTGTGCAGCATCACTTGAAAAGAGTTATAAAAAGTGTACAACACGTGCAGTTTCATATATTTTCCAATATCAGATTTTCTGTCTTTGTCGGAGCTCAATCTCTTATATTTGTATTTTGTATTTAGAAATAGTACTGATCGAGATATATCGAAACGCGCGTTTCTTTTTCTGAATACAAACCTTTTATATTTGAATTAGTCTCATTCATTTTTATGTTCAAATATAATAATATATATATTAAATTTGATGATCTCTGGAGCACACAACTATTGACCTGAGCTTTAAATTGTTCTATGTCGATTTAATTCTTAAAGCATTTTCGAATGATTTTGTTTTGAGTTTGTGTCTAGCTATCATAGTTCTCCAGATATTTGGGGTTATTCGAATCAAAGTAAAAAATTACAAAATTTGACCTTTGATGACCTCTGGTGACCTCAACATTGACTTGAGTCAAGTATATCCTTTGTAACGAGGAATGCTCATGTCGAGGGTTTTTATTTTTTCTCGCATCCTTCTAGCCTCTTTAGTTTTCGAGTGGATGGACAGGATGGTCATTTTGACCCCCTTTCCCACCATGGCAAAGTTGTCTCGCAGGCCCACCGGGGCGCGAGTTAAGCGAATTTTTCGAGAAACAAGTATCCACAAAGTTTTCAGCAGCACTTATTTCATATTTGTTTGACTACAACGGACGTATACACACTAAGTACACACACTACTGTGGACGTGCGACTACACAACTTTCAGAAAGGTGAAACATTACCTTTAAATGGAGAGTGCCACCTCGTGGGACAATAATAATATTTGGTGTGCATTGGTAGATTAAGCGTGTCCGAGTTCACCTGTAAAGTTTGGTTCCTAAAACTTCCCCATTAGAACAAAAAAATACATTAGCACCTTCAATGATTGGCAATCATTCGTAACATTGGAGTCACCTCACTATTTTTAACCACTTCTTTGCGGACTATTATTTTATTTTGAGTGTTGCAAACTCATCATCACCTTTCCGTCAGTGAATTGTACCATTACAATGCCTATGCAGTTGATTATATTGCCAACAATCTTTTTTTTCATTATAATAACAGCAAGAATGGTTATGGCTTGACTTTTGGAGCAAAAGTAAAGTGACGTTATCTTATAACACTTTTAGACTTCACAAGGTCAAGTATCGACAAATTCGTACACTTCGGTTTTGGGCGCGCTACTTGGACACACGTAACAGCTGCACCAAAACAGGATGAGAGCAGCCATCTTGAGTTTATTGCTGAGCACAGCTTTGACCAACGTTTTTGGGTCGGAAATAATACAAAATGCTTTGTCGATACATTGTTTGAGGGCAAGTTTGAGCAAAGGCAAATATGATTGTTAATTCCCACCATTCATTTAAGCTGCTTTGAAGAAATCCTCCGGAGGTGGCACTATCCTCTTATGTAGGGGTGTACTATAAAATGGACTTTTTCGAAAATGAAAAAAAGACTGTCAGAACCATTGACCTTAAAAGAAACGTGGTGCATCGATTTTGTTCTCCTTTCCCAAAAAAAACCCTACACATCCAAAAAAACAAAACCCTGTAAAAATGCATTAATAGCAATGGCAGGATCCCACAAAGTGGTCGTTCCGTCCCTGCATTTATTAATCAATAACTTTTTGATCCACTTCAGTGACCATCAATACAATTTTTTGGTAGAGCAGTAGAACAATTATTTGAAAACATTTTGACAACCAGAAAGTTCAGGTCAGGTCAGGAGTCACGGAAGTTATGAACGTCACAAGTCAAATCTGCGCAACGTTTTTTTAGCTGATGGATGCTCTCATTGCTACTTAACTCATTATTTCATAACTTGGCGTTAGATAATCGATCAACGACGGTTATCAGTTGTGATACAGAGGGGGGAATGTCCCCCACCCCCTTTGAGCCTCGAAGGGGCCCCAATAGCCCAAGGGCCGCATAGTCGATCGAAGTCACTCTAACGAATTTTGCCCCGTTTGCAAACAAATCGCAAGTGCATTTGTCCACTCTGACTCCTGAGGACCCAATTCTGGGCCTTCAGAGAGCCCACTTTGGTCTCCGTAGGGCCACGTCGGCCTCCAGAGGGCCCACTCTGAAAATCACCAGAAGGGCCCATTCTGACTGAAGAGGGTCCCATTCTGGTTGTAGAGGCCCATTTTCAGCTGTGAAAGGTTATATTTTGACTAAATAGGGGGTCCATTCTAGGCCATATATTTGTTCTTCATTGTCAAAAGGGCCACCCAGCCTTGAGGGGCCCACAAGGCCTGAGAGGGCCCACCAGGCCTTTGGGGCCCAACTTTAACCGTAGCTCCCTCCCTTGACCGAATCTGGGTTCAAACCACGGAAGGACCATAAATATAACTGCTTTGAGCCAAAAACAACATGGGTCAGGAAATCAGACTAAACCCTCATGAGGTCAAAGAACTGGCCCATTGGATGCCAAAGTGGGCCCTTTGCAAGGCAGAGGGGCCCTGTGGAAACCAGATGGCCCCTGGATGCCATAGCGGGTCCTTGGAGGTCAAAAGTAGGCCCTCGGGAGGCCAGAGTGAGCCTCAACGGAGGCCAGATTGGGTCCTCTGGAACCTAAATGGAGTCCTTGGCTGGTCTGGGACTGCTCAGATTTTCAGACTCTGGTCTGAAGGCACTAGACTTGTTAAGATGTCCCCTGTCCCCCGCCTGAGGGGTTATAGGCCAGGGCAAGAGTCCGAGATGGACCCTCAGACAAGAGACTGAGCACTTCCCAAGACCAGCTAAAGGGTTCCCTAGGTTCCAGAAGGACCGATCTGGCCTCCATTTAAGGCCCACTCTGGCCTCCCGAGGGCCTACTCTGACCTCCAGAGGACCCGCTCTTGGATTTCCAGGAAGCCATATGATTTCCACAGGGCCCCTCTGCCTCCTTTCAAAGGGCCCACTTTTGAATCCCAGTGGGCCAGTTCTGACCTCATGAGGGCCCAGTTTGATTTCCTGAGCCATGTTGTATTTGGCACAAAGCAGTTATATTATGGCCTTCAGTGGTGGACCAGGTTCGATCAGGAGGATGCCACGTGGAATGGACCCCAAGGCCCTTTTCTGGCCCTCCCAGGCCTTAGTGACCCATCAAGCCTTGGGGATATACTTTTTACGATGCTGGAATGGGCCCTACAAAACAAGAATTGGGCCTCTTCAGTCAGAATGGGCCTTTCTGGTGATCAGAGTGGGCCCTCTGGAGGCCGACGTGGTCCTACGGAGACCAGAGTGGGCTCTCTGGAGGCCAGAATAGGTCCTCTGGAGGTCAAAGTGTAGAAATGCACTTGCGTTTTGTTTGAAAACTGGGTGAAATTCGTTAAGAGTGACTTTGATCGGCTATGGGCCCCCTTGGGGCTATTGTCCTTGAGGCTAAAGGGGTGTGGGCATGCCTCCCCCTCTGTATCACCACTGAAAAACCTGTCAATGATCGACTTCTAACGCCAGTGATGATAATAATGAGTTAAGTAGCCTGAGAGTATTTTTTTATCAGCCTTTAAAAAAACCCGGTTTTTGCGCAGACTTTTGGTTGTGAACGTCATACTCCAATGACTGAATCTGACCTGGAACTTTTTTCTGTGTGTCAAATTTCCAAACGGTTGCTCTTCCGGCCTACCAAAATTGGTTATGTCACTTGTGGATCGAATTATTGAGAATAAATAGCATGAGAATGAACCACTTTGTGGCATCCTGCTTGCTATTAATGCATTTTTACAGGGTTTTGTTTTTTTCGAGTGGTAGGTTTTTTTTTGGGAAAGGAAGAACCAAAACCGATGCACCACGTCCTTTTTTTTAAGGTCCATTGAACAGGTTCTGGACTGCTTATTTTCCATTTTTCGAAAAAGTCATTTTATAGTACAACCACTATCTTAAGGTCGCATATCGCTAAAGCAGCTGGTCATATTGCCGTTTTACACTCCAAAGGAATGCCTTGATGTTAAAAACTGCAAGTACGTAGAAAACAACTTGAAATATATTTTCCCTTAACATATGACCATATAATTTAGCTTATTGTCAGTGGCACAATCGCATGAGCTGTCATTCATACACTTGTCGCGGACGTCGGTTTGAATTATCGCCTTCTCCTTTGGCACACCAGCATAATTGATTGATGATATATCCTCGTGTCAAATAAAACTGCGATGTTCAAGACCGGTTTCCACTGCAATCAGAGATAATTAAAATCGGGAGGACTCGTTAGGGGCGGCAGCATGGGACACTCCTGCATAACTTCTTGTTCGATTGATGCACGATCAGATTTGTCGATAGTGTCCTAACACGCCACCTTACTTACTCGTTATGGTATTCCGATAATGCTGCGTTCGTCCGGAACCCTGCGTCTTCTATGTTGTATAAGATTGCATTGCATTTAGCCATCAGCTGTGAGTTTGAGTGGCACTCCATGAGCTGATACCCTAATGGTGTCACACTTTCGGCTATCTGATGTCCGAGTGACCGTGTAGTTTTAATTAGCAGCCGTAAGCGCGCTAACTTTACACTGCAGACGGAATATGTCCAACAGCTTCGATCATTAGCCTTTATCGGTGACGTCATTCCAGCTGTTCGCATACATTACCTGACTATCAGTCCTGAAGGTGCCATCATCAAGGCAAATGACCACCCCATTCCTATAAACATGTCATGTCTGAAGTTTGCCCTTACGTCAGCATAGCAACAGTTTTTCTCGAAACATGTTTCGTTGTTTTTTAAACAAAGCGTATTTTTCAAATACAAATTATTTCCAATGCAATGTTCCTTTTCCAGAAAAACATATTGCATCCACATACTCAGCACCTTTATAAGCCTCTGATAACACATAAATGCCGCCGAATGCCTTCTAACCCCTTTCGCCTACACCTCTGCTGGCCCCATCCTCTCCCTACCCTTACCACTTCCGGTGAAAGGTGTACCGCACATCTCTGCGTCCCGTCCCGTCGCGTCCCGTCCCGTCCCGTCCCGTCCCGTGTCGCGTCCCGTCCCGTCCCGTCCCGTCCCGTCCCGTCCCGTCCCGTCCCGTCCCTCCCGACCTGTCCTGACGCAGCTCAGTGACGCTACTCTCCGTCCCGACCATAACTCGCCGATTGCAGGCCACCAGCAGACCGCCACTCCCCTCAGCATTAGCATCGCACCTGACGGCCGCCCTGCCCTCACCGCTGCAAGATAGCCAAAGTGGGCCCCCGCGCCGCACGTGCTCCTCCCAGCCCCGGTGGTGGGCGGAAATTAGTGGTCTGAGGGAGATGACAGCGAGCCACGCTTCATCTCCATGCCGGTCTGACTGGCACTGGTTATACTGGTTAACCGCAGTTAGCAGACACCTACACGCAAACATGTTTGTGTGTAGGTGCCGGTGTGATTGCGTCTGGATGTCTGTGTCTGTTTGACTTGCGCCATATGTACCCGTGTCTATGGCTAATTTGGTTTATCTTTACATTCATGTGATTTGTTTTGATATAGCATATGACATGAGTTTCTGAGAAGTTGCGATACTTGTGTAAAATGATGAAATCCTACAACAGTTAATACAAAATATAGTGTGATCAGGTGAGCCCCGGTGTCAGACCCGGGGTTTTCGGTTGTAACTGTAAGCAATTTGCCTGTGTACGCAAGCCTTTGAGATCTTATCTACACAACATGTTAACTTCATATTTCATTGACTAGGCTGCGCAAGTATTCGTTTAATATTATGCAAATTATTAAGGTGCGAATTATGTGTACTTGAGCGTGAGCTCATCCGCCAAGCAAACATTAACTCAAATCGAAGTAATCCGGGCACATGTATGTATTTGTTGAAACTCATCTCTGAGTGGCTATTCTGGGCTCCATACACCTTCGCTACAACAATGTAATATGACAAACAACACAATACAGCATTCAAGTGACACACTACCAAATATGGCAATTCCACTTCTCCGGGACGCTAGGTCAGTTTCACCGTCGCAAACGGACCCAATAGCCCCGTTTTGAAAGTCGCTATGCGGCACTACTTGGCAGCATCTTCTCGGACAAATCTGTTCAAATGCCAGCAGCCTGCGCGGTGGTGGAACGACCTCTGGGGATCTGTTTTCAGGACGACTCCGAGACAGGTGGATCTGACCGACATCGGACGCAGGGGTGTCGCGCTGAGACACAGCGGACCTGGCGACAAACATATCACGTTCCGCAGGAGGGCCGAGCTCAAAGTGAGCCTTCTCTGTCTGGGCTGGATGAAAACCATTACCATGTCTCGCTTCTCAACCAATCGCTTCATACCGTGCCATCCCAGGGCCCCGAGTGCTGGACCGATCTTGTCGCTCCGCCTCGCACCTGTCACGGCTCTTTCGGCGAAGTTGATGACTTGTTGGATCTGAGACAGTTGAGCTTTGGTACCTCCCCACGCCGAAAGATAGTACAGAATAGGAGGGAAGACGTTGTTTGCATGATAAGTTTGAGAGTTTCCTGGGAGAAGTGATGCCGAAAGCGATAGAGCTGTCACAAGGCGTTTTTTATCCGAGCTTAGCTTGACGGATTGGCTTACCAGCCAGACTGAAACTGCTACCCGAATCATCTTTAGTATGTCGGCAGAAAAGTAGGTACCCCTTTGATCTAAGACAGCATATAATAGTATTGCAGCACAAGCATAAACACATGACACTCTAACCCAGCCAGGTCAGAATGGGCTCTCTAGAGGTCAGAGAGGGCCTTCTGGAAGCCAGAAGAGCCCAACTGGATGCCAGAATGCCCCCTGGAGACTAAAGCGAGTCCTCTCGAAGCCCTGCCCAGACAGAGGAGAGAGGGCACGTTACCTTCACGCTGTAGATCCGTTGGTCGTGTGTCATGGCCCAGCATTGTAACGACTCGTCTCCCCCTCTGTAGCACCGTCTGTTTCACCTGAGTCTGTAAGTTCACAAGTCGTCCGTCAAGAGCCGTTCACTTCTCAGCGTCAGAGCCGTTCACTTCCCAGCGACCGTTCACTGCAGCCACGCGCGAAACACTGCCCCAAATCAACCGAACCCCCTCCACCATCGCACAGCGAAGAACAATACAAAACAGACCGTGTAGAAGTGATTAAATCGACCCGATTACAGGTGTATTTTCTCACCTGATTCCAATGCAGATGCAGAGCGTGAGACCGGGAAGGGACCGGTCGCTACTCGCTTGTCTGTCTGTCTGGGTGTATGTCTGTCTGCCTGTCGGGACGCCAGTCCTGGTGGTCTGCATCTGCAATAGAAACACACGCTACACGGTACAACACGGGCGAGTGTACGCCCCGACAGGGGACATCTGTACCCGGTGTCAAACAACCAGGTAACGAGCGCAGGACCCGGTGTCAAACAACCAGGTAACGAGCGCAGGTCCCGGTGTCAGACAACCAGGCAACGATCGCAGGTCACAATGCAGCGACGCAGAGTGCAGGAGATGGGACGAGATAAACGCAGCGAGGTACAGTTCGCAGGTGAACAATCGACGACAACTTGTTGCAAAGTGTGGAAACCTTTTGTGTTCCTGCTACGAGAACAGTCTACGGCTGGTATTTTATCGATCAAAATCTTGGATACGAGTTTATTTTGACTTTAAGTGACTGAAGCTTTCAATATATTATCACTTCATTTGGAGTCATTTCCTAGCATAACATACTGAGACCGCGATACATTTGCATCGAATTGTTCAGCTCTGCACAAGGGCCAAGGCACATTTTGAAGAAGTGTGGGCCTCGAGCGCTTGTTTTGTTTTTGTAATGAAGTTGAAAAGCACGACGGCTGCCTGGCGATTTTGCACCTATCGCCGAGACCTCGGTGTCCCCAGCCTCATTAGGAGGACCTCTACTCGGTCCAGTGGACAGACATCTGTGACATCTGTGGGCGTACGGACGGAGATCTGCAGATACACACCACAACACGGCGCAGGAAACCGCGACACGGCCTCAGCCAGTCAGAAGCTGCGTACGTACAGCGGTGACCGCAGAGCCACCGGCCTGAAACCCGACACCCTGGCAGCCCTGTACCGGCTGGGTATTACAACGGGCGCCGTCTGCGGGGAGACTGAGTGGTATATACAACTGAGGGGTTATGGTTAGGGAACGAGACAGGTGCGAGCGAAAACGAAATGTCATTGGAGTGACTCATACATTGCTGCATTATATATGTTTGCAATTGCAAGCCATGAGCCTTGACAAAGCATTACGAAGCCTTGAGGCTTCTTATTGGAGATCATTTTCGTAAAATGGACAGTGAACGGTCAATATTATGAAACTAGCCGAGACATTGATTGACTTATCGTACTCAAATCAAGAAAAGGTGTCATTGGGAAGAAAGGTCATTTGTGACACCATTCATCATCATGTATTTTGGGATACGATCTATTTTATTGTTCAGTGGAAATTATGTCGATTATTGGCTGTTTAAGAAACATGCCAAGAACATACGAAGCATGCCCAGAATCCGCGGACCATGGGAGCACGTTACGTATTTTGAGCATCTCAAGAGCAGTAATAAGTGATGCAATCACAACGTAGTATTCGGCCATTCTGCACGTTACATTCGATACAGAAGCACTGCAATCGAATGTGTCGTGGCAAATCCAGAACTCGCTCCGTGACCTTAGTTTATTCTTGCAGTACCCCCCCCCCCCCTCCTTTGAACAGTGGAGGTTGTTCAAGGGAGGGCCCTTTGACAACTGGTGGAGTAAATGGCGGTAAAATATCCGGTTTTCTTATGAGACACTGAAAATGTCAGGACAGGCTATAAATAATTGGCCATCAATGTATCAGTCATCGATGCCAATATTCAACAGAAAACGAATATATCACTCATTTTGATTCACCACAGGACCTTGGAAAGATGGAGATGACACCTTCGCATTCAGGTGTATGGCACAATCGTTTTTGCTGTTGTCATTTTAAGGGTCTTCACTTTTGCCGATAGATGAATATCATGGAATGTCGATTTTCACGGAATGTTGCTCGTTATTGTATACCCGTCAACACCGAGCAATAATCATGATAAAGTGTTTTTTTTATATTTATTTTCATTTTTCATGATTATACCTGGGCACCTTCGCTGCTAATTGATCGCTGTTTTCGAATCCACTGCACTTGCATTTCAGACCCTTGAATTTCTCTGGAGTCAATACGAGCACAGGCCTATGAACAGATCGGCAACATATTTTAACGCATGGATCCATGGCTGGGGCAATTCCAAAGTAACCTTACTTACTTGACTTCGCACTTTACCACTTGGTTCAGCAAGCAAAATATCATTACATTTGGTTATTAAGCATAATAACGTTACATTAGCTTAGTAAGCATAATATCGTTATATTGGTTTAGCAAGCAGAGCATCGTTACAATAATTATGACATATATCCTAGCGTCACGTTAATTTATGTTGAAAATGACCGAATTTGACATGTCTAAATGTAAAACTTTGTCTAATTCAAGACGGCATTGTGTGCTTCACGTAAGCTTGACCACTACCTGAGAACTTGTCATCCCATCTTATAAATGCTAGCGTCAGAAACAGTACACATATAGGGCATACGCAGTACGTTTTACTTCGCCATTCTTAGAACTACATCCGTCCTTATCGCGCGTCGTCGTATCTCCTTCCCGTTCCTGACACTCCTCTCCATTTCTCGCCTCGCTCCGCCTCGCTATGTCCTACCTCCTCTCACTTCCCGATTTCTTACGAAGCTCCGCCTCCCTGTGGACAGATCGGTGCTCAGATTCGTCCGCTCGGTAACCACTGCAGCTCCGAAAGTCGAGCATTTTTGGCGGCGCTCAGTGGACATATCTGAGCGACTTAGCTGGGGGGACATACCGTGTGACAGGCACGTGGCCAGACTTTGCTGCACGCGGGATTAGTCGAGCTTACCCGCGATTTACCCGCCGACAGATTCGAGATGATTGCCTCGTGCTCTTTAGCTCTGCAGACCGGCTGATAGGTGTTCTGTCCGCCCATGACGCGGTCCCTAGCCGAGGAAGATTTAACTCGGGCGGCTAACACTCCGGCAGACTCCGCAATGGAAAGTGGAAGCTGAGATAGGGTTATGGTTTTGCCAGTTAAGTTGGTCTTATATGTGATTACAATTATAGTTTGCCCGGGTAAACTAATTTCACATTTTGTATACTTGGTGACAAACAACGATTTAAAACAATGTCAGTAATATAATTCCATCAACCACGCCAGCGATGTTAATACAATATAATATCTGCGGGAACTACATGCTAAAGTTGCAAAACAATACTGCAAACGCACGATAAATCCGATATATCGAATTTCTCGCTACGCTACACACTAAACTAATGCAAAATTGCTGGCGTATCTTTTGTTCTAAGCCTTTCATCTCAATCGGCAAATGTGTGTAGATGACAACTGAAATTATAATTAAATTAAAATGTCTTACAAGCGAATAAATGCGGTACCTAAAATGACACTTATCTCATTTGGAAACCATATTTTGCACCTAGGATGAAGAAAAAACACTTACCTGCCAATAAAAAACGCCCGACATGCTGGAAGGCCGTAATTTTATTCAAGGTTAAATAACCAGTAAAACGTCGTAATCGGCGAAGAACGAGGGAGCCCGTAGAAACCCGATGGCAAGACAATTGGTCTGCTGTCATCTAAGCTTCAAATCACCAGTAGTGTGGTCTCAAGCAACTTAAACAAAATTTCAGCTTAATCGGTCAGCGCACCCGCGGAAGTGAAGGTGACATGCAGTATTCTGTTACCATGGCAATCACAGCCACTCAACTAATGAGTAACGGAAAAGGGGTGTGCACGTGCGCACATGCAGCGTGACCCAAAGTTTGACTTGCACGACATTGCCAGTAGTGTGTTTTCAAGCCACACACCATATTTCAGCTTAATCGGTCCATTCGTTTATTAACGTTTTAATGCGGAATTCCAAAGATAAAGGCTTAAAAAATGGTCGTCCTGGTCGGGTCGGGTCGGGTCGGCTGCATATGTGTGAGAAAAAAATCCCGTATTCAGTGAGGACTCGCTCACGCTTCGCGCTCGCTCTTAACTATAGATATAGATGGTTGGATATTATACTGGTGTTTTGTTACTCATAAAACTCTAGTACTCTAGTACTCTAGGAGGGCTCTGCGGTGTACCTCAGCTACCTAAACGTAGGTATTCAACATATTATTTTTTATTTATTTTTCTGTTGAAGCGATTGTTCCATTATTCAACAAAAAATGAAAAAAATCCAAAAGGCAAATTTTAAGTCGTCAAAGTCCATCACAATGTAAATATCTTGACGGGATTCTTAAAAACCGACAAAGAGACAACGCAAAGCGAGACTTTTAGCATATTTCACTACCTGTTCAACAATTCATTACCGCATGAAATTGAACTTCCACGTCGCTGCCTCGAAAAAGCTCCGCACTGGAATTCTGCAAACCTGTATTGGTGATTTTTACGGCTTTGTTGGCTCGTCAGGTTTTCTGCTGCCGGGAGACAGAAGCGCGTGGTCAGTTTAATGGGCCCGCTGTGGCTGGCTTTGATTTAGGATGCGGTCGCCACTATCTGGAGATCAGCGCTCGACGCTGCTAAGAGGCGAGCTCGTGCGGTCCAGCCGGCAAAAATCGCCGCTCCCTCTCCTGGCGTCCGGCTGCCAGCAGCAGCAGAGAGCACGGAGTAGTAGAGGTACAGGTGCATTCCAGGGGGCCGGCACCCACTGACGTCATACCACAGCCTTATCTGCAGCGACATCTCGGCAAAAGTCAGCAAAATCGGTTGCATCATTGATTGGAACACAGGGTCAGGCAGCCAATGCGCCGAAGCTATATTTTTACTTTGACGTTTTAAATTTTGTGTTGATGAATTACAGAGTGTTCAGTTGTTGATTTGATCAACCTGCCAGTTTTATTAGGATGCAGCCGTTTCTGTAAGCAGATAGTCAAGCAGTTTCGAAAATACTGACACTGACTAATCGGGCTTATGTAATTACGGGTGACAAATGGTTGAAAGTGCAAAGAAAACAACTCATCTCGCAACTACAAAAACTCAATTCAACACGTACAATACAATAATACACACAATTGGAGCCGTATGCTCAAACACAAAGGAGTCTGCACTGACTTCGTTTAATAATGCACATCATGAACGGAATCAGAGGCTGACACCATTTATAAATCTTAATAAAATATTAACTTTCAAGTGGGCTACATTTTGAGCCTGCTGAGTTCCGAAAAGCGCGACGCGATCGCAAGGACGTGGACATCTGCACCTGGAAGCTGCTTCAGTGGTGTCCAACTTTCTGGACCAAAGAGCTGATAGTGAGGACCAGACCAGGACCATTTTCCCAAATAATCGCCCACCAGGCTCCTTCCGATCCACATGGACCATTTATGCGCAGAATAATCGTTCTGCCCCTTGATGCTATGAAACCATTTACAATATTACCAGCTGTTTGTTACAGTTCGGTTCATATGTAATCGCTGATAAAAAGTATCCGACCTTATCTTTTACTCAAAGACCATTAGGTTCCGGTGGATGATATCCGGTGCTCAGCATACTTGAATGGTTGTGATCTTATTCAAATATTGTATGCACTAACGCTCGTCTCAGAGGCTGTCCATCTTTGCGTATAAGTTAACATAATACACATGTCGTTCTTGCTCGTTGCATTGTCTTTTAGTGTCACGATAACCGACAGAAGTGACCAAAGATATTGCATTACATTTTGTCAGAAACTTGGGGATGTAATGCAGTCCGACACCATTAGGACCGTTCAGCAGGCTTTTAGCGATGAATCAATGGTTGTTGCCCAAAACAAGTTCTGGTTCAATCGCATTAAGAGTGGTCAAGTTTCGGTAAAGAGTGACATGCGGCCCGGCAAGCCTTCCACGAGCAGGAATACAGAAATGACAGAGAAACTGTGCGCCCTCGTGATTGGTAAGCCGAAGTATAACTATAAGCAATATACAAATAAATTTACATTGCATGTGGCTCGGCAAAGGCCATTTTGACAAATAAATTGGCCATGCACAAGGTCGTAGCAAAATTCGTGTCCTCAGCTTTAAATTCAGCTCCTCACGCGTGAACAACGTCTTCGCCTTGACGTCCCAATGGACATGCGCCAATGAGGTGCGACAAGTCCTATACACACCTGGCATGGCTTCATGTGACCTCTGGCTATTTTTCCAGTTCAAAATGCCACTGCAAGACAACGTTTTTAGGACACCGAGGAGATCAAGACAAATGCGACGAAGTTGGTGATCGCAAAGAGTGACTTCTCACATTTTTTCCTGCAATGGCAGGACCGCTGGGCTAACTGTGTAGAGACGCAAGGGACGTACCTTGAAGGTGTATGGAGTTCGAACTCGATCAACATGCTTTCTTATTCTTGGTGGACAAAGGTCGGATAATTTTTTATCAGTCTACGTGTAACGTATGTATGCTATACGTACACTGGTTCAGTTATTATTATCATATGCACTGTTAGTGTTGAGTGCTAGTAACTTTCCCTCTCCTCGGCCATAGCCAATGGGCTAGCTGGGAGGAAGACAAAAAAATGGGGTGATCCACATTTGCGGCGTGGCTATAATGCCCAGCGTCGATAGATAAACATGGTGAACATGGTAATGCAATCACACAATAACTCGCACTCACAGTCTCACAAGAGTCACCGAGTCATAAGATGACGACGAACAGCGCGATTAAACCTAATGACGGGCATTTGAGACAGTTCCGAGGGCAGAGCGTTATACAAAACGGGTGCCCGTCGATGAAAGCAGCGCTTTCCAGCATTGGTACGAGACGCAGGGACGTGTAGATGCGAGTCCTGCCTGTGCTACGTTCGCGCGACGTTGAACGTTGGTGTGTAACAACACTGCCAGACACTCAGGCTCACCATCTTCGCAGGACCTTATGAAGAGTCGGAGGGTGGTGATATTGTAGCGCAGCTCGGTGGGTTTATCCATGCCTAAGGACCTCTGTCTCAGGTCAGAGACAGGTGCCATATTTCGAGCGACCGAAGATAACGCGAGCAGCATAGTTAAGAATCAATCGAATAAAACTATTTATGCTCTCACCCCTGGTACCGGGGCGAGTGCTATAGCAATTGCATTGGATTCCTCTGCGTGCAGCACCGACAGGCATAGACAGAGACAGAGGTGGTGTCGATGAAGTGGACAGAACATATGGCCCAGACTGTACATCATTCAAGTGAGGTTAAAAAATGAAATGAAATTCCACGCCAAACTCCCTTTTTGAACTCGGCACGCTAAGTCAGCTTTCGTAAGCCTGGACTGTCGTTTATCCTAATTTGACAGAGCAGGTCATTTTCCGGTTCTGTGGTTTTGGCGTGGGAGAAGGCTTGTGGTGTCAGATCATGGCGGTATTCTTTGCGGGAACCCAGTCATGCATGCAGCCATCATGATAAAAAACCGACTCAGAAGGATCTGGCGGAGATTTACAAGATACCATGGTGACTTGAGTGGTACCACTCGTGAAATACCAGCGAAAAATGAATAAAAATGAGCTGATATGTTAGTGCTGTTATTCTCGCGTCGCGTCAGATCAGGGATTTAGCTGGAATCACGTGCCCCGGGTGAATTTTTGAGCAAACGTGGTGTGACGTAAATATCATAGTATGATGGCAACACATCCGCCTTGAGACAGCCCACTGATAAACGTGACCTTTGCAACAAAGAAGGTTCGCCAAAAACAGGCATCAAAGTGCAGCTCACTTGTTGCAAGTCTGTTTTATATTACGTTGAAACATTTGTGACAAATGCAGATGCACATGCTTAAGTTTTTTTCGGGGAAATTTACCCGGTTGCATGTAAAAATGTCACATGTTTTAGACGATCCGTTTATTACATTAATAGTAAAACGTAAGGTATAATACGTATACCTACTTTGTGGAGAATATGATAGCACAAATTCAAAAACATCTTAGAGTGTTAACATTTCCTACTTGACCCAGAGGACAAAGTATCATCACCGTCGTTCTATTATTTCTGATGTAGCATTCAGCATCATGTAAAGGTATTTAGGATTTGACTTACAATTGAACGCCACACACCGTAGACACTGCTTTGCAGGTTATTGCTTAATAATTTTTAATACAAAACTGTCGTAAATGTAATCGGACCCTAATCCTATTTGCAAACTCTGGAGGCTTAAGCTGTAGTCGTATTGTACTGACATAATTTGGTATTTATCCGATTACACCTTCTTTAAAAGAAAGATTGTCAGGGCCGGTGAAGGCCGTTTTGCACATACGGGATTTCCAAAATAAGATGTCAACAGTGAAAGCCATTGTCAACTTAGGCTCTTAGTGGGATTTGGCCTTTTGGGCGCACGAATAGCTGAACTCAGCATATTCCTTTACTTACCAAACGTTATACCCTAGGTCATTAAGTCACAAAGAAAGTAAATCATGACACCGGTTGTTTTTACTTAACACGCGCCCTGTAGGGCCTCTGAGAATAACACGCCCTGGAGGGGGGATTCCTCCTATGATTTCGAAAACCACGCAACGTAGCGACAAGCAGAAAACGGAGTTATATAGGTTGAGACAAGCTCTTTCGAAAGTACTTCTGCAATTTTTAGGTCAGGTAAATTCAAGGTCACCAGAGGTCATCAAAGGTCATAGTTGCCAGATTTAGGGCTTTGCTTCAGATACTTCCAATTATCTCGAACACCATGATAGCTAGAAGCAAAAACAAAAAACAAAAACAAAAAACACACAATCGAAAGCTTATACAAATTGTAATCGGCTTTGCTGATCTCAAAGTTAAGCTCAGGTGAATATTTCAGGCTCCAGAGGTCATTGAAGGTCAAAAAGGATATTTTTGGCAAAAAAAAGTGTTTTGCTAATCACATATTAACCAATAACTAGAAAGCAGTTATCTTGACGCCATCATGCATTTTTCGTCAAGGCGCTTCGAAATATGTTCAGTTTTTACAAGTGAGGTTAACGTGGAAATTTGACCTCAGGTCAAGGTCAAGTGGTGACCTAAGTAGGTCATATTGCATATTGAAGGACGTGTCTTGACGAGGCATAAACATTGGTAACAATGTCACATCTCTATCTTTATTATGTCGAGAGTTATGACAAATAAGTGTAGGTGGTCAGAAGCCTTTTTCATAAACACACCGGTTGTATGCGTAGGTTGTAAATTCCGATTGTACAAGTTACACATTTGATTTGTTTTATAAAAAATACACACGCTGCATAAGAAGAATTGTAAATGTCTTTACATATAATATGTTTCTATAATATTATAATATGTTAATATGATAAATATAACTTTGGTGGATCCAGAATTTTCATTAAGGGGGGGGGGGGCTGCAGGTCCGGGGGTTCCTTTTTGGAAACCTGAGGGGTTGCCGTGTTTTTCCCAGAAAAACAGTTTTGTTGAGTTTTGGGGTTAAACCCCATTAATAAACAAATATTAGATAGCTATTTGGTTTGAAGCCAAATTGATGCAGCATAGGTGCTGCAAATCTCTTTTCGATATCTATCATAAAGTGTTCATTGTTCCATTGTCGTTTTTTGGAAGGGAAGCAAATCCAGTGGACTATTTCCCAACATTTGTTTGAGCCGATAGCCCTTACAACAAATGTTGTTGACTGGGTGGCAGGGGCGCAGCCAGGAATTTTGAAAGACGGGGTGGGGGGTGCACCCGAAGTGGGACCACCAAGCATACTATGGCTGAGTGTCCATACCCCAAACGGTAATTTGCTTAAGTTTCACTCATTTTGATTTACTCTGCATTGATTTTGGCGCTTCTTTGAATTCACATTGTTTTATTTAAAATGCGAGCTTTGTATTTTCTTAAGGCCTCGCCTTCCGGGGGGGGGGGGAAGTCCCTAACGTGGACCCCAGCCTGAGGTTTTTTCTTGCATAACTGCTCACGAGTGCTGCGATCTTGCTGAAATTTGTCGGATCTGTGATTACAACAATTATACGTATGCTGTCAAAATTGTTTTAAGAGAAATTGCTTGAGAAATTCTGGAAATACATACGTGTTAGTGACGTCATGTACGTGTAAAAATGATTAATATTGAAACAATCGTCGATTTTTTTTTTTTTAAAGCAAATTGCAAACAGAAAACGATTAAGATATACAATTAAATTGTCTTTCAAATGGCAATCTCATTTTTTTACCCACAAAAATCCATTTTTTTTTAATCACTTTAAAATTAAAACTTTCACGTAGTATATATGAGAGAACTGTGTATGGAAAATAATTTAAACAAAGTTTCCAAGCAATATCTCTCATTTTGACGGAGTGATGACTCACTAAGTATAAGAAGCTCATGACGTTTTTTGTTAAATTCACTTTTTTGACTTTTATAGACCAGATAAAAAACTAATTAATTTGTTTGTAATTATGTGACAAAAAAAGGTCTAAGCACTTATTTCTTTACAATTATTAATTTATAATTTTTGATATTTTTTGATTAATATTGTAAACGTGATCGGGTTGAGGTTGCTATTGCTAAACGCCCATAGCAATTGCCATCTATGGTGACGATTTCCGTGACTAGGAGCTAGCCCAGACATCAAAATTGATTCATCATATATGGTCAGATAGCTTATTCAACGACCGACAACTTGACGATAACCAAATCATTTTATTTTCATAACTTTAATAATGACCACGGACAGAGCAAAATCACTTTTTTTGATGTGGTCGATTTTGGGTCATTTCACTTGACAATGGAAAGGTCACCAGTTGACCGGAAACCTAAAAAATAGATACCGTTAGATCCTTACATGAAACAGCACATGCTGTTTTTTACGCGTTGGCTCCTAGGCTGCAATTAAAAACATACGTCAATTTAAACAAAAAACATGAGTTAGCCATAGGTACTAAACATGCCAATTGCCACAAGTCAATACAAAATTGTAATGTTATTTGAAAATTTGGTATAGTAAAGTAATTGCGCACATGTATTTCGTATGTATATTCTGATGTTTTGAATATCTTTTAACACAGTTAACACATATAATATCTTTGAACACAGCCTCCTGTTACCTGCGGTCAAGGAAAATGTAATTTTGTGGACATTTATATTTGTAATGTTTTAATTGTTAGTGGTCAAAAAGCAAAATGCACAACAATCCGTGTTGTCATTTTGTAGTCCGTGCTGTTTTCTATGTCTTTAGACGTTTTGTATTTGTATTACTCAAAATATGGCATTTGTACGGTTTGTTAAATTTAAGCGGATTTTTTGTTGTCAAATCATGTGTGATGATGTCACTAAATTCGCTATATCTCGAAAATTGTTCGACGAAATAAACTCCGTTTTGCGCAGAACACGTACAAATGATTTGGAGAATATTTATTTCTGACTGACTTAAGACTCCTCAAGTATAAGTAACTCATGACATTTTATTCCATTTTTTTAACTTTCGTTGACCAAAAAAGACAAACAAATGCCACAGCTGTATTTATGAAACAAGCCTGGTTTATAATAATACACTTTTTATTTGGATTATTCAATTTCGAAATTAAGCTTTATATGATCTGACTTTGACCTTTTATGGTGTCGGGTTATGAAAAATGCTCCTACTATCGAAATATATGTGTAAAACCACATAAAACATGTGTCGCATGACTTTCGTAGTCCTTTTACCAACAGTTACCTTTTGTGACCCGATCTTGACCTTGACTTTTCCTTACAATTTACATTTTGATTAATGGGGAGATTCATTATACCATATTAAACCTTTGAGAGCACTTTGTGCAAGAGTAGTTATGAACTGAGACTTTGTATAGCATTTTTGGCCCAAAAACTAAAATATATCAATTCTGACCTTTTACCTGACCTTGACCTGAGATTTAACCTTATTAAAACAAAAAATGCGTATGTTTTGGGTGCGCGTCATTAAGAGCTTTCGATTGCCGTCTCGCGCGTCTCCCTGTGGTTATTGGTTCGGAAGATAACGAGGGGGCAGAATCTGCACCTCCACCCCAGCGGGGTGCGGATTAACGAAGCATCAGTCAGGCTGGTTTATTCACTCCGCATGAGAGCTTCACTAACTCAGTCTGGCCACGAACTGCGCCAGGGACCCAGGGCCCTGATCGCTCTGTCAAAAGCGCAAGCAAGCCTTCCATAGAGCCTATGCTTAATAAAACTGATGGCAGGGCCGTGCACCATGGCCCTGATCGCTTGTGTAAAAAAGCGCAAGCGCAAGCATCCTGCTCCTCAGCCATAATGTTGCTGACGGGGGTAGGGGGGGGGGGGGGGTAGTAGGGTTTTCAGATAATCCTATTCTATCTAGTGGTAAATTTTATTTCTCTCAGGGGGGGCATGGCCCCGTGGCCCCTCCCCCTGGCTAACGTCCCTGCTAATGGAAGCACGGCCCTGCCATCGCCCATCAAGTTTTCTTAAGCCTAGGCTTTATGGAAGCTTGCGCTTGCGCTTTTGACAGAGCGATCAGGGCCCAGGTTATCCAGCGACCTCACACTGCGAGCCAATCACAGCGCCGCTCGAATCACAGTGCGAGCCAATCACAGCGCTGCTCGGGTCACAGCACTGTGACCTCCATCCGCCGCCGGTGCAGTGGAGCGAACTCGCTGCACGGCCAGGCCGCCTGGCCAGGACCACCACAAATGGCACATTTACAATACATTCATGAGACAAATTCGTCTTCGTGAATGTAAATATAACATTTACATTCAAGAAGGCGAGCTTGTCACACAAATTTATTGCATGTAAATGTATTGTTTAAACCTAGATTAGTGGCATACCTATTCATAAGGAATGCAAGGTCACCTGATACGCTGATTATGTCAAATATCATGAAGTAGGCATGTCATAGATTAACTGTTACTTTGAAATTGCATCCGAACGCTATTGAATAGGAACAATTATTGCATCCGTTTTTTTTTCTCTCGAAATAAATGAAAACGAAGTCATCCTACTAACGAATTTGATAGACATGGTAAACACAAGCACTGCAAAGTGCTGCAAAGTAGCCATTAACAGCGGACATATTCTGCTTCCTAATGATGAGATGCGACGCGTAAAACGCGGAAAGAAGACAATGTCGGAGTACCTATGTAGGCTGCTAAAATGGCTGTGAAGTGCCAATGTTTTCGTGGCTTACTTCCCCTGGTCATCCCGTCCATCTTCAGAGTTCTACATGGGGCGGCTATCCCCATGGCTAATGGGGTGGGCCGGAATGGAAAATCTCTAGATCATGGCTGTGGCTACGGCTGTGGCTGCATAGTCGACATTATATTTTTGTATTGCATCAATCTTATCAAACCAATCATGGTTTAAAGAAGCATTCATGGTATGTTTTTATAACAGTAGACTGGAAATAAACACATAATATGAATTTACGAAAATCCTCACGGCTGGCCAATGGCCAGCCATTGACATTTGGGAGTGGCTGTGGCTGGCTGTGGCTGGCTGTGGCTGGCTGTGGCTGGCTTGTGGCTGTGATGCCATGGCTGTGGGGCGGCTAGGCTAAGGAAAAGTGCAGCCATGTCGAACTCTACGTCCATCCATCATCAGCTGAGGAGAAAGTTTGAGGCGCTATTTTCTGACCACGAGGTCCGCTAGTGTCGATTCCGTTGGCAGCTTATTTACAAAGTTACACCCACAAACAAGCAGGGATGACTTGTGAAGTGACCGCCTTGCAATAGTGGCAGTGGTTGTGACATTACTTTTAAAACGGTCCTGATCTGAAAACAGATAAATACTCTGCGAAGACGACAGTTTGTTTTCTCACCAAAACAATCATTTATCTTGGGCTTGCTACTTTGAAAATCTGGGAAACCAATTATTTTAAGTAGACAAAAATTGTATTGATTATCAAGCATTATTGATATTACATTTTCATTTTTTTGTGTGAACAAATTTTCATACTTGTTGAGTTCTTTTACACTTTGTATCAATATTTTGTTCGATTATTTCTGGAAAATAAACTTATAAAGGCACGTGAAAGTAAATAATTACATGATGATATATTAGCAAACAAACTTTGTGTTTCAAGTGTATTACACAACACTGCGCTTAAATACATTCTGTGCTGCTTGGCATGTCAATTCACATAGTTCGCATTCATTCGCATGTTAGTGCACTTTTGTTTCATACATGAGAGTACATACACATCAACTTGGTGGCCGTACTACCACGAGAAGCTCCACAATACCGTCATAAGCCCAGCTGCGAATCTATCCCTAAATGAAAACAGATGTTTCGCTAACAACGCAAGCTGATCTGTGCACCAAAAGCACGTGCAGCTCACACACAAGGCCACGGCTGGCTCACACAAATCAATTGTGCACACTTCTACGCACTGTACAGAAAATACACCGTTTGTCTCGTCTCTCAGAGAAACTCCGATCGCACTCGATAGGCAGAAGCGGTTACATCGTTTTGACGTCCTACACTCGACACATAGCATGCGCGACGCTAACCGACCCTACTGAATGTGTGTAGCGATGTGTAGCGAAGTCAGACCTGCACTGGCGCACGCGCGTGCCCATGACAGGGTGAAGGAGCAGCTACACGGTGAGTCTTTACTCCATGAACAGCACTGATGTGTTCCCGTTACGCTTACGAAAACAGTCGCCGTACCTAAGCGCCAGCATGTAACACGTCTCGTTTAAATGTGCTCCAAATGTTCCTGAAACTCACTCGTCGACCACTATGTACAATTAACATTCTCCAGAGATGCACCACAAACAGTCAACTGTCATCTCAGTCACACTGTACAGCGTCCATTGCCCCCTCCCCCTTCCCATCACTCCCCAGGCGAATCACACACAGCACAAGCACGGAGCCACAGCGCCGCTGGCAGCGCCGCGGTGGCGGTCGGCCGAAGCTGCAGTTACTCGACCGTCCACTGGAGGACAGCCATGTCC
>VOPJ01003531.1:0-34888 GCA_014673585.1 Semibalanus balanoides
GTGTCGTGACGGCCGATGTCCCAAAAGTTGTGGCACTGGGGAAAGTCCGCAACCCACGGGGAAACGGTCACCAAAAGGTAGCCACACACGATGGCCTGGGGGAGTTCCTGGCCATGGAACGACAGCCGGATGGTGGGGGTTGGGTCCCATGGTCTCCATGTTCCGAGAGGCCAGTCGCTGCACTTGGCAGACGCTCTGATCCTTCAGCTCCTCCACCAGCTCAGCGTTTGAGAGGGACAGCAGCTGCTCACTTTTCACGCTGCCCTGGACCAGGGCGGGTGAACCGATTCAGGGTGATTCAGGCGGTCGGCCAGCTGAGAGCGAACCGACTCTCCCATGAAAGTCTCGAGGGAGAGCAGAGCGGTGGCCTGGCGTCCGGACCGGCCTCGACTCGATGAGGAGGGACCCGGACCGGATGGGTTTCGCTGAGCAAACCTCGCCACAGTACGCGATGATGTTGCGACGGATCGCGAAAGGGTTTGCTCGGGCGTAGGAGACGCCGTCCGTCCTGCGGATGAGCAGGAAGCACGGTCCCTCTGGGGGGGGGGGGACCGTGCTTGGAGGGAGGGAGGCGGAGGACTCCTGGAAGCCCTTACCGCTGGGGTCCCTTTGGCGGGCCCCTTGGCCCGTAGGCCCCTCACCTCTGGGGTCCTGAGAACAGGCCCCCTGCGATGCAGCCGGCGGTGCCACGGATCCGAAGGATCCGAAGGCACCGCCGGCTGCCGGAATCTGGCTGCCGAAATGCCGGAATCCGAAGGATCCTAGGGGGCGGGCCCTCGGACGGGCGGGTGGACATGGCGGTGTAGTGTGATACTGTGGGAAAAGTGTAGCAGCTTGCTTAACCCGCGCGTTACTGGGGTATATTTCATAACGCGAGTTACTGGGGGGGAGGCTATTTATAGCCCCCTCTGATTTCCGAAAACCACTGAACCCGATTCTTTAAAAATTCGAACGGCATGTCGAATAGCCCTATCAAATTTTGTATTTAGAAACTAAATATTGTTTTCCTCAAGTTCACGATGAGTCAAAGGTCCACACGTAAAAGAAAGAATGTTTGACGTGCCATCAAAAGTCCGGTGGTCGGCATTGTATCGCGCAAACAAATTCAATATTTAACGCATAATAAGTTGGTGAATCGTATACATTCGTGCATCCTGAGACTCTAATTACATTTAAAAGCTACATTTTGAACCTTGGGTCAGGGTCAGGTCATCCGAGGTCACGGGGTCAAACTAAGATTACGGTCATTAGGAGTTGTAACACATGTTTATGGGTTCGTTTATCGATTAGAACGCGAAAAATGACCTTGGGACATGTTTTAATTCTATACAAATTGAAGAAAAAAAAACAAAAAAATGAAAATGCTTTTTTGCATATTTGTATACTAGTAAAGGTGGTCTAAATTTGTCTTTGAAAGGCTGTTCACTTCAGTTCATTTTTGAAGATATTGACTTCAAACTTGCTACACACATTCATCTGGGATCACCTCAATTATAATAATATTCCGGTTTTTTTGAAAATTAGATTTTTCTAAAAACATTTAAAAATAAATGTCTTTGGATTTTCTCAATTTTGATTTTTTTTTTCTCGAAAATTCCGAGATAGAAGACTGATAGCCCAACTGATTACCTGTCAAATTTGTGTATGACCAATTGAGTTTATCTTCAAAACTTACTTTTGGCAGCGTTTCCCGCAAACCCTCATTTCACAAAAACAGAACATGAACGTCGAACTTGACGTTATTTCCGTTGAACCTATCATAGCCTCATCTTTTTCATCTGGCAGAATGTGTCAAATTGATCTGGACAAGGTACTGAAAGTTGGTCTCGACACCTACGTTGGTTAGGATATAATTGCAGAATAAACGAGAGGGGGCTATAAATAGCCCCCCCAAGTAACTCGCGGGTTTAAGGCTGAGGTGTGGAGTGTGAAGGCAAGTGAGCAGAAGGCTAGTGTATGTACACTGTAGCAGTCTCTGAGTCTAGGGTAGATGTTGTGTCCACTCATCACCTCAACCGATGACGATGTTTTCCCCCGGTTCCCCAATAAATCCTTCCCGTGAAAACGGCTAGTAGCAGTCTTTAGTGCTCTATTCGAATAATCCTCCATTTCCCTGGGACGATGTTTATTTTCTCTGACGGAAGCTAGCGTAGAAAGTATTCTTAAAAACTTTGGTTAAGCGCACCCGTTAGTTCAATGTAAACTTTGTCTATCGGTGCTGTTTGTCGGTGCTACATGCAGTGAAATCTATTGAAACTATTTTTGCCCTCGCCCCTGATACCGGAGGAGAGTGCTATAGTAATTGCATTGGATTCCACTGCGTGCAGCACCGACAGACAGAGGCAGAAACAGCGGACAGAAATTTGCACGGACAGAACATTTACCCTAGACTGTACAGCCTAGTGTGACATTATTATGCCGGTGTACAGCCTAGTGTGACATTGTTATGCCGGTGTACAGCCTAATGTGACATTGTTATGCCGTTGTACAGCCTAGTGTTTTTGTAAACCGTTCAATTTGCTTGCAATAGGCCTCAAATGAATCGTTTTCACACTAGCTTGCGCTACGGTGAAGCAAATTTCACTTAGATGTAAAAGATAAAGGACACGGAGACGAATATGACATTTTTAAGTTGGTGTACAACCTAACAATTTCGTTTATCGTTCGATTTTCTCGCAAAAGGTCTGAAACAGATCACTTTAACCCTCGCCTGACAGGCCCCCCTCTGAGTTTTTTTCCTGAAATAACTTGTTACACATGACGCACATCTTTCTGAAATTTTCAGTAGCTGAGTGTACAACAATCATACGTATTCTGTGACAGTTGGTATCATTGGTCAGAATTTTTTTTAGAATAATGACGTTTTGATGACGTCAATGTTCGTAAAAACGTCAAATATTGGAAAAAAAACAATAGAAATTAAAGTTTTGCAGCAGATCAAAAATAAAAACAATGAAAGACGTAAAATAGTACTGGAATCTTACCGTAGCAAAGCGCCGGTCAAGAACGTCAGCATGAAACTGCCCAGCGGCCACAGCACGGTGGCGACACCTATCAGACTAACCCAGCGGCTTGCCGCCGGCGGCTGACGCCGGCGCGCGGCGGCTGCCGGCGGCGGCGACACCTGTCAGCTACCTCCAAACACGAACGACAGATGGCACCACCGGACGGGCGCCGATTCATGCAGACAAATATTTCAACATATGAATCAACATTCTATTCTCATTAAATATTCCAAACATGAGTTTCACCATTCAGGACGGCCCAACCTGAATAACACCATTCGCACGGTCACCCGAAACTTATTATTATTCCGCCCTGGCAACGCCGTCAGGGCCCAAAGCGCCATTCTGTTTCCGTCAACCAAACGGCAAACTGCGAAGACCTACGTGCAAGAAAGACCTACGTGCACAAAAAAGTAAAAACATGAAAGACGTAAAATAGTGCTGTCTTTTAAATGAAATTTCCTTATTTTTTACCCTCAAGAAATCTTTTTGAGAAAATCTCAAAAAAATAAAAAAAAAATCCAATATAACTTAAAAACCGGAACATATGTGAGAGAACTAAGTTCGGACGATACCCAAACCAAATTTCAAAGCAATATCTCCCTTTTTACTGGGTGATTGGCTTCCTAAGTGTAAGAAAACCAGTAGGACGCCTTAAACGGCGAAGGACGAGCGAGTCCGAATACATCCGCGTCAATTTATCACCCGTCCAACGGAGGTTGGTCTTGTGCAAAGCATGCTTCTTACATATTTTCGCTTTGTGTTGTTTTGCCGTTGCAAATATATCCGAACTAAATCGATACTTTGAACTAAATAGGTTTTGCAGTTGTTATTTAAATTTGCAATTATAAGCTTCATGTTTGAAGGCAAAAAATTCATTTTTGGGTGGGTATTAGATGGATTTGATTGCGCTTTATAGCTGGCATCATTTTTATCGTACTAGCACCCTTTGGTTTTGAAAGCTACGGAGGTGTAATGAAAGGAACATGTTATATAATCGTCAATAAAAATATTACAGACATATTTTAACAAGCGAAATACTGCATTAAAACCTCAATTTTTTTGCATGCATTTTAGAGACGGTACATTGTTACAGAATTGGTGTTTGTTTCCATCGCTTCACGTCCCATAGGTGCTGAGCACTGATTAAATTGTGAAGACGTCGTAAAAACAATGAAATTTGGCTTGTTAGCCAGTAACTTTGCACGTACCACGCCGCCACGATGCGACACATAAGTCGCATACGCCGGGCGGATCGTTCTCTACGCATCTGTGTTTGACCCGTGTCTTTGCGACTTTTGGTTGCCGAGATATAGGTCCGGTATTGCCAACGAGGTTTTGTAGGCAAATTTTTCGTGGACGGAACTGGGTGCACGTGCGGCACGTGCAGTGGACCCAGAGTTTGACCTGTGCAAATTGCCAGTGGTGTGGTCTCCGGCCACACACCAAATTTTAGCTTTATAGGTCCCCAGCCGTTTCCAGCTACAGCAGGATAATACTTTCTGACACCCCTGACGCGGCACGTGTCACGCGCCATTGCTGACCATCACCATGAATAAAAACGCAGTAAAAGACGCCTTAAACGAACGAAGGACGAGCGGGTCTGATATCCGCTCCAACTTTATCACCCGTCCAACGGAGGTTCGTCTTGTGCAAAGCATGCATTTGAATATTTTTCGCTGGTTGTTTTGCCAGTCGCAATAGATGCCGAAACAAATCGTATATTTTAAACTAAATAGGTTTTGAAGCGTTTATTTTTTAATTTTCCAATTAAATAAGCTTCAATGTTTGTAGGCAAAAAATTCATTTTGGTGGGTTTAAGATGGATTTTGATTGCGTCTTTTAACAGTCGCATCATTTTATCGTCAGCAACCTTTGGTTTTGAAGCTACGGCGGTGTAATTAAGGAAATATTATCAAATCGTTAATGATCAATATTAGCAGACAGATTTTAACAGTGAAATACTGCACTGCAAACGCATTTTTTTAATGCGTTTTTATGAGACGGTACGATTGGTCAACAGATTGGTGTTTGTTTATCGCTTCACGTCCCATAGGGCTGAGCACTGATTTAAATTGTGACGACGTCAAAAACTAATGAACTTGCGCTGTATAGCCAGTAACTTTGCACGAACCACGCGCCCACTGATCGACCATAAGTGCATACGACGGGCGGGATCGTTCTATACGCATCTGTGTTTGACCCGTGTCTTTTGGCGACTTTTTGGTTGGCCGAGATATAGGTCCGGTATTGCAACGATGTTTTGTATGTTAATTTTGTGGACGAGAACAGGGGTGGCACGTGCGCAAGTGCAGTGTGATCCCAGAGTTTTTTCCTGTTGCAAGCATGCAGTGGTGTGGTCTCCCAGCCTCCACACCAAATTTTAGCTTTATAGGTCCACCGTTTCTCAGTCAGCAAGGATAACACTTTCTGACACCCCTACGCGGCACATGTCACGCGCCGTGGCCTGCCCATCACATGAAGAAAAAACATGTCAATAATCATAATGTCAATTGCATGGGCTATCAATATGGCGAAGACCGGCTTGTTAACTCGGATGCGGGGTTCAAAAGATATAAGCTCTGACAGCGTCGCGGTCGGGCCGGGTCGGCCCGCTTATATGCGAGAAAATCCGATATTTCAAGAGGTACTCGCTCCCCTTCCGCTCAGCTAGTAAATATGTAATAATCATAATGTCATTGCTGGGGCATCATATGGCGAAGACGCTTGTCAATCAGAATGCGTGGTCAAAAGATTAAGCTTCAGAACAGCGTCGCGGCCCGGGCCGGCCGGGTCGGCCGCTTATATGTGATAAAAATCCGGTATTCAATGAGGACTCGCTCCGCGCATCGCGCTCGCTCGTAATTATGACGTCATTTTTTGATGTATCCTTTTCTACTTTGTTTGACCAGATATGAACAAATAAGTTCTTTTTGTAATGAAGAGCAAAAACTGGTCTGGAAGCATACGTTTTTATTGACATTTAACACTTTCTAATTTTGAGGTTTCTGACCGATTTTCCGCACGTGATCGAGTCGGAGGCTGCTAATGCTAATCGCCCATAGCAATTTTCTTTATCTATGGTGACGACTTTCGTTCTAGGAGTTCATTTACTAACCAGACCTAAAAATCAATATAATTTTGCAGATATTTAAATCAAACGACCAACATTTTACTCTAACCAAATCATTTTATATTCATAGCTATTATAGTTACGACGGACAGAGCAAAACCGTTATTTTTGGACGTGGTCGATTTTAGGTCATTCACTTGACCTGGAAGGTCAACCGTAGAGCTGAAACCCAAAAATGATATAACATTATATTTCTTACATGACAGGCAACATGCTGGTTTTTACGGCGGTCCTCTATCTTGCATTGGTTTGAGAGTTAACAGGGGGCCTGTCAGCTCCCCCCCTCCCCCTCCCGTACGGCGAAGGTGAGAAACGTAAGAAGGTGAGAAAGTAAGGCGAGGGTTAAGTGACCTTGCTTCAAAATGTTGTGATCGTGCCAAAGCCACGTTTTTTAGTCCGAAAGATTTTAAAACTTGCTAGGATTTTATACGATACATAAAACCTACAATGGTGTATCCTCAGTTTTTTTTGCATCGGTGACCTAAAGATAGGTCAGTTTTCTGACAATCCCTCATTATAAGTGAATGGGAAAATAAATAACAATGCTTCCTATTCAGAAAATATGCGTTGGATCAGGCAAATTCCTTTCAGAATCATGTTATTTTAGCTCATCTGGATGATAAAGGGTGCAATCTGGATGATCAAAGGTGCAATTGTTGCTCAGTGAACCTCTACAAGGTCATCTGAGGTCATCTAAGGTCATCAGCAATGATTTGCTAATAACTATTGATAGAAAAGAGATAGAGACGAGCGGTTGACACCACTGTGTTCCGTCTCGTCTGGACGCATCGCCCCATATGCAGCATGACCTACCCGGGTCAACAAATTTCCTTGACCTGAAGTCACATTTTGAAATTAACATTACCATGTCACCAAGTGTATATGTTCCAAAGCGCCTCGACAAGACAAACACGATGGTGTTAAAATCATCGCTTTATATTTCTTAGGTAAAAAGTTATTCAAGATACCAAATTCTGCCAAAAACTTCATTTTTGACCTTCGATGACCTCTCGAGCCTAAGCTAATGATCTGAGATAAATTTTTAGAACATTCTATACGATTGCATTTTTTACGAGCTTTCGATTGTTTTTTCGTTTGTTCCTAGCTAATCATAGTTCACGAGATATACGGGGGTTGTTCGAAGCAAAGTCCAACAACTGTGAAATTTGACCTTTGATGACCTCTGGCGACCTCAATATTAACTTAGCTAAACATGGTTTCTGTACATTCGAATTAACATTTTAAGAGCATTCGAACGCTTTGGATGGCGCGTCGTCTAAAGAAAGATCAGTAAAAAAACGGAAAAGATTTTAGTTGTAAGCTATCGAAGTCAAATAGCTTTTAACTGCCTCCAACATGACCGTAATGAACATGTAGATTTCATTGCCGTTTCCTTGTCATCAAAATAATTTTAGACCATTTTGGCGGCATATACATGCAATCACTGCGTTCCGTAACAATGGCAAGTCAAGGAGCGTGTAGCAAACAAATTAAGCATATTTGACCTCATCTGACCTCATCAGGTCATGAAATTCTCACAAAATATAATTCTTCACGTAACAGAACATTCCTACCCTTCATTAACCCACGCCCCACGGGGGGGGCATAATCTGCCCCCCTCACGGGTTTTATCAATAATTCAAAAATAATTGCAGAAATCAACCTGACACTTTCAGTGCCTTATCCTACTTCAATTCCACATCTGGTCAAGAAATTTCGATAAAATCGATGTAGTATCTAAGGAGATAATGACCTTTTAATGACGACTTATCATCCTATTTTTGTGTGAAAAAACTATACGTGTTTGATTTATCGCAGAAAATGAACGTTTGAAGCAAAATAAAAACAAAAGCACAAAAATGTAGGAAATGACATTGTCCTTCATATGGCAATCTAGGATTTTCAACATTTTGAGTTATTGACCTCTCAAAATAAAAAATAAATAAAAAATAAACAAATTTCTCACAAAATCGAAAAATTATAAATATTTAAAAAACCGGAATATATTTGAGAGAACTAAATATGAAAAATGCCTCAACCAAATTTTTCAAAACAAAATCTGTATTTATGACTGATTTATTGCTCCCCAAGTATAAGTAACTCATGACGATTTCTTCAAATTACTTTTTTGACTTTTATTGACCAGATATAGGCAAACAAAAGCCGCAGCTGTAATTCTGAGACAAAACTGGACTAAAAAATGTGTTTTGTATTTATATTATTCAATTTTAAAATTTGACCTTATATGACCTGACTTTGACCTTTCATGGTTTCAGGTTAAGAAAATGGTTCCTAATATCGAGTTTTATGTGTACAACAATCCATATAACATGTGACGCATGGCTTTCATAGTCCTTTTGCCAGAAGTGACCTTTTGTGGCCCAACTTTAACCTTGACCTTTACTAACAATTTCATTTTTGGTTTAATAGGGGAGATTCATCACACCTTTTAGAGCACGTTGTTCAAGAATAGTCTTAATCTAAGGCTTTGGATAGAAAATATTGGCCAAAAACTAAACCATTTCAATCCTAACCTTTCGCGTATGTTGGATGCATTTTAGTGAGAGCTTTCCATTGCCGGCTTGTGCGTCTCGCTGCGGTTTTTGGTTCGGAAGATAACGAGTGGGGTATAATCTGCCTCCCCTAGCGGGCGCGTTCGGCTGAATACCCCAACGGGGCGCGGGTTAATGTTGTTATTGTATCTTATATGGCGACTGAGATATTAGGGTGAATCCGTCCCCTTCCCCTTCAGTGCGTGTAATTCTCAGAGGCCCAGAGGGTGTGCATTTTGTGGGTTCGACTCTTGTATCCTTATATTGTGTTTATCGACATAAGTGAAAACACCATTTTTGGACCTCAAACCAGTCCCCGAACTCAGATTAAAAGTGCTGGCTTACATATCATGTCTAAGCGATCTTGATCACTGCATTAGCGACTTATGCCAAGTACGTTTGGAGGCTTTTGAAATAGAAAAACGTCATATTGTCTATATTTCGTGGACATAAATATCTCCTACGGTATGATTCGAAAAATGACGTTCATACTAAGATCCATGTGCGACTACGCTATCAAGTGTACCATTTCGTTCCACTTCCACTACCTTCTTCATTTGTTTGCGCAGAAGTCTGGATGAAGATACATTAGACAAAATATATCAGAAAGGAATATATTTACATAACACTCATCACAATGCATTCACATTTACAATACACTGAGAAAACTGTGCATAGTACAGTCACACTCAGTGTATATCAAATACAATGCAGATACATGATAAAGCATCACCCAATAGCTAAAACTTTCACATCATGCTTTACGCGGTAAAATAACATATTTTCATCAATCTCACTTTACTCAGCTCAATAATAACAATATGCCGGATTTCTAGTCTATATTCAGGATTTGGCACACACTAACTATGCACTCGTTGGCACACATCAAATATTACGAATAAATACCCAGATCAGAACATTCATTTAATATCAGCAGAATGCAGAATACATATGTGAAATGTAGCTGGTATGCGCCGAGGAAAGCACATAAACCAACAACAGATGAAATGAATAATGTATTAATTGAGTTACATCAAAGCTTTTTATTGACATTTAGCTGAAAACAGAACCTCTGAGTACACATTCACAGGCATGCATTAAATTATCGCACACTATCAATGTTTAGACATTAGACATTCGGCTAGCTGTGCATGAGTGAGTACATGAAGTATCGAGACCAACGGGAAAATAATAAGCGCGTCTTTAGACAATTCAGTCATGGTGCTTATACTCGCAGTGGCCTGTTTTTCATGAGGAACTGAACATGTGAACAATATGCAAAACACAGCTAGCTTTATCGATAGTTATGAATATGGACACTAACATAACAATACAACGCAAGATTTCATATTCGATTTTTATAAAATAACGCATTGCCAAAGGCCAAATCCTCAAAGCAAACCATAACCAAACGAGCCACAACAACACGTAGTAGCAACTCTGCATTCACGCATACATAAGCTATAACCTAACAAACCGATACACAAACCCGCGCGACAAATATATGCAAAATACGACATCGAATATTGTGATATGCACAGAATACTGAGCTTAGTGTCAGTCATTGTTGTATTGCACGCGACGATATATCACATGTGTGTGTGTGTGTGTGTGTGTGTGTGTGTGTGTGTGTGTGTGTGTGTGTGTGTGTGTGTGTGTGAAGTTCGTGTCATTGTGTGTTCATGCGCGCGGGCATGCGAGGTATGAGATGAGACGTCGTCTGCTGGTGATGGCCGCTTCCAGCGAATCACTGGAAAGCTACACTGGAGTGACGCTGAAACGACGGCGAAGTGACGCAGAAGTGACGCCGAAGTGACGCTGAAGTGACTTAGAAGTGACGTTGAGTGACGATGAGTAGCGCAGACAGCTGACATCAGGTGGCCTCTCGCTGTTCGCCCGAGGCGATGACATCAGGTGGCCTCTCGCTGTTCGCCCGAGGCGATGAGAATCTGTCAGCAGAGATCGCTATCAAACGAGGTCCTTGCCAACAATATTGTCGGCTTAGAACAGTGATCTTCGAATAGGAGTAATTATCCTACTTAGGGTAATGGAGCATTCAGACGGGGGGTGATTGAGCAGCTCAGTGATATGTTATGGCTGACTCGTGTGATGATGCGCACAATGCACAATGCACATATATCTATATCAGCTTCTGCTTCACTGTCACCACATTATCGGAAATAGCATCAAACCAATGAACGCTAAATGATGCTCAGCAGAGCCGGATCCAGGGTGAGCCAAAAACGCCTCCCCAACCGCCTGCAATTGGCGCAAAATTGACTCATGTCCTGATAAAGAAGAAAATATAAGCAGCTTGTGCTAAACAACGTTTGCTTTACATATATCAGGTATAATGCATTACTAAGCGAAATCCGATGAGTTTTCAGAATTGTACGAGACTTTTGGGAATTGTCCCCCCCCCCAAACAATCTGTTGTGGACCAGCCTTTGATGCTTAGCTTTTTGATACGGATTACGTGTTGTTATGCACTGGAACCACTACTTAAAACTAAGAGCACTAGCACAAATGTCTACTTATTTTCTTGTCCCTAGATGGCACTAGTAGTAAACGCCTGAAGTTATGCTGTACCGCATAGCCTGAGGCCGAAAACAGCCACGGTCAGCGCAAGGGGGAGGAGGCAATGAGTCATTATGGTCATCAAAAGGGGATAACCATATAATTGATGCTTAGAACTTCTGATTTAAAGATAAACCCAATGCTTTAATTAAATGTAGAGGTAAGCCATAACGAGCTTATTTATATTTAACTTCTTATGTGATTCAGACTTGGACCCAGGATTTCGGTCAGGGGGCGCCACACACACAAAAGTTGCGCCCTCCAGATGCGCCATACGGGTGCGAAATGGGAGCGACCCGGCTCAGGGTAGGGGACGCCCCCCTTCCCTCTATACGGGTGCGACATGGGAGCGGCAAGGCTCAGGGGAGAGGGCGCCCCCCCTCCCTTTATACGGGTGCGCATGGGATGACAGCTCAGGGGAAGGCGCCCCCCCTTCCTCTATACGGGTGGAATGAGTCGCAGCTCAGGGAGAGGCCCCCCTCCTTAACGGTGCACATGAGGAGCGAGAAGGCTCAGGGAGAGGCGCCCCCTTCCTCTATACGGTCACACATGGGAGCGGCACAGATCAGGGAGAGGCGCGCCCCCTCCCTTATACGGGTGCGACATGGGAGCGACAAGGCTCAGGGGAGAGGGCGCCCCCTTCCCTCTATACGGGTGCGACATGGGAGCGACAAGGCTCAGGGGAGGGGGTGCCCCCTTCCCTCTAGATTCGCGCCTGTAATTGGATATAAACAGTTGCTTTAGTTGAAAGTACAGTGTCACTGCCCAATATTCATGCGATCACAAATATAAAGGTTAACTTAGCACATCCATATATGCATGCATTCGAGAGAGAAAAAAAAACAAGCTTGCAATATTTGCACAATGCAGAAAATGAGTAGAAAATTAGTACAAATTATAATAAAGCAGAAAACACAGAACGTATCCATGCTAACGTATTTTTTCGCAAATATATAGACAAGTATTACTTGTCACGTGCCGGTAGTAACAATCAGAATGGCTCAGCAAATATTAAAAATAGCAAAAACGGGGCAGTAATACAGCATGATCAATATCGCATGCAAACGCAAGCGTAGCTCGGGTAGACGAGCACGTACCCCATAGTTTCCGTCAGCACTTGTCAGCAGCTGACCGTGAACGTGCCAGCGAGCAGCTAATCAATGGATAACAGGACAGTGCCCGTGAGTATTTAACTCAACATCCATCAGAAAATCTGACTTTTCGTCTTTTAAATTTAAATTTAACAATAATCCAGGCTCCGAGCGTCTGACTATTCAAAACAATTCAGGATGCACTGTGATTTTTTTTAATTGTTTTTTCACGCTTTTTGCAACATAATACATATTTGTGGAAATGCATTACCCCCGTACAGATGACCTAGATGTAAGATGGGTAAAAATATACGTGACAGTGGTTTACTTTGATATGTTCCTCGTTTTTGCATGTGGTAGCCCAAGTAGCTTTGAAGTAATACTGCTGACTGCCCTACAATGCACCATTGTAGAGCAGTCAGCAGTATTACTTCAAAGAGACTTGGGTTACCACTTGCAAGAGTGGGGAACATATCAAAGTAAAACATCCTCACGTATATTATTACCCTACTATTGAAGCTGAAGTTAATTTGCTAAGATTGAAGTTTATTCAATTCACTACGTTCCACGTCAAGCTGGTTCGAAATTCTTACATGTTCACGCGAGCATCACCGTCTGGTGAGCCAGCTCCAGTCCACGTACCTCATTGTCGGTGGCGACAGGGTAGATGGGTCTTCTGGTCTTCTGCAGGGTCACCACCTCACGGAACGACTTCTTGTAGGACGGACCGTCGAACTGCACCCTCCTGAATCCCTTCATAGTGCCTCTCCGGTACAGCAGGAAGCCAGCCTGAGACCACAGAGAGGCGTATTTCAGTCAGTTGTCTCACATGCGGACGCGCTCGAGACGTGTGTCGTGTTTGTGCTCCAAAAGTATGTCAAGTCTGTCAGACTTCTTGCTTGGCATCCAATCAGCATAACATCTAGACGCAGACTGTCAAAGCATCGTACTGATACTAACCCCACTGTCCACGACCCGTCACCGCCATCACCCTTCGTTTCCACTTATCGCCATCACGTTAAAGGGAATGTTTCACATTAACATTATATTTGAGATGAGATAGCCATTTTGCTGGATTTGCATTGAAATTAAGTAGTGTAGAAGTTAAAACATCCACAGAGGCCCGATGAAAGTAAATTTGAGTTTGGTTTTGGCATCTGCAAAAAATAAGGCCCTAGTTATTAGCAATCGCCGCTTAAAGCCGATGTCGTCATCTCTCTTTAAATGTGTTGATGAAAGTAGACACTTGTTTTACATTTGGCTATACATTAGCCTAGCACTAGTCCATACATATTGCAGCGTGGAAGGTTTTCTCTATTTCCTAAATTCCTTGCATATGATCGTCGATCAGCCAAATACAAAACTTAGTTTTTCATGAAATTGAGCACTGTTTGTTGTGAAACAAATGTAATAATCGTGTTCGGCAGCAATTAACTTCATATTTTGCACCACAAGCGGCGTACATTGGACAACTTTCAGAGAAGTGAAACATTCCCTTTAAGTGTTTCCATTCACGCGTTGTTTCCACTCACCAGAGCCGTGATGCCGATCACGAGGACCACGGCGGTGACGGCGATGGCGGCCATGCTGCCGGACTGAGCCCGGGAGGACACGGCCTGCAGGTTGGCGGCAGCCGGTGACTGGGACGGGACGCTCTCGGTCTCATCTGCGGTGGGGGTGGCAGTCGTCACAGGCAGCCGTCACAGGCAGTTACAGGCAATGCAGAGAAAAGCAGATGCACCAGCTGTATTTTCATGACGAAGACTAGCGCTGCACATGAGAGAATCAATCCTCAGCAAATTTATGTATGTAGCATCAGGGTAGGGAAGCAGTATATGACCATACTATCTTCCTTTTGTTCTTTTAAGCATCTTAAGTTTCTTCCCCGGCATTATTTTCCAGCCCTGTGCGTTTATCGGCAAGTCAACACTGTGTAACAATCCTGCAAAACCTATAACTTCAGGTCCAGCCGATCAACTTGCATAAAAACGCCCCCAAACGCCGCTCATTACCAAACGCCACAAGACTCACGGCCCCACCCCTCCAAACACGGACCAAACACCTTATCCCATGGACCCATCCCAACATGGCTAGTTGCCGCGCCTCGTGACACCCCCAGCACCCACACCAACCCAGCATCCCTGCAGGTCTCCCGCCTCGTGACACCCCCAGCATCTGGCCGTGGCAGCCCCACCCGTGCCGCACCTGGTTCGGAGCAGGTGAGTCCGTCCTCCAGCAGCAGCAAACCGACCGGACATGCACAGCTCGTGTCTCCGGATGTCCCCGGCACGTCCGGAGAGGGTAGACAGATGTGGGAACAGCGGCCGTTGTCCGCCAGGCAGTGGTTGGTGCCATCCGGCTGCCGGTACGGATGGTAGACCCGTACATCCGACTCGAACTGCAGCTGAAGACACGAGGGTGGAGCGTAGAGGGTTTAATGGAAGACAACAGTGAACACAGACACGAGTCGAGGAGGTAATGTCAGGAACAGAGCACTGTCAGCTGCAGTGACGGGGCCCTGTTAGTGGTCACTCCTCGAACGATCATGTCGGCACTCCTCGAACGATAATGTCGGCACTCAGTTCAAACATAGAAAACAACCGAAACCACAGCGAAAAGGAAAGCCGTTGTTGAAGTTAGGCGTCAGTGTTCGAACTTCGAAGACGAGAGTTTCAAGAACAGTACTTAGTAAGCTGTTATGCCATTACCAGATACCATGCCCGCTTCCCCTCTCTTCCCTCTGCCCCCCTTCTGATCCCTGCCACCACTCTGATCCCGCCTCTGTCTCACCGAGCCCAGGCGGGCCACCACGGCCACCCGCTCTCCAGTGAACTTGTTGGCGCTGAAGACGGCGCGCCGGTCCCAGTCGCTCCAGAACACGCTGTCCTCAAAGGTGGACACGCTGTAGGGCCGGTGCAGCGTCTGAGGACTGCTGATGACAATCTGGCGATTGCCACCGTCCAGGTCTGCGCTCTCCAGCACCTGCAGCCGGGAAACAAATGACAAAGGTCACCAACACGTCGACTGTTAGTGCTATGTGTGACGAAGTTTTTTTTTGCGATATTCAAATGTTATGTACAATCAATCTCTAGTTAAAAACATACTGTGGCGCACAGGCAGTTCCACTGCTGCCCACCCTGCACCACGACCCAGTACCCAGCACCCACCCTGCGGCGGGTGTCGACCCAGAAGATCCTGCGCCTCTCCAGGTCGAGCGTCAGTCCGTTGGGCCACTGGAGCTGCGTGTCGACAATGGTCTGTCTCGAGCTGCCGTCCATGCCGGCACGCTCAATCCTCGGCACCGCTCCCCAGTCCGACCAGTACATCCACCTGCGTAACAGCACCCATAACCAGTCAGCTAGGAACGAACGCCATTTAGCACACTGGTTATAGCAGATCACGCAACCTGTCTCTCACGTATCGGGACATTGTTAACATGATTGTGGCAAGCAATGCATGCATCTGATCAGCATAATGAGGCTGCAACGAGTTGACGCTTTAGCATGCCTAGATGTTAAACTTGTGGTTGAAATTGAGGGAAACAGAAGATCACAAGTTTACATACACATACACCGATACATGTCTGACCCGACGCCATGCCTGCCCGCTGCACCCTCTGCCCTCACCTTGTGACCGGGTCCACTGCCCTGTCCTCACCTTGTGACCGGGTCAACTGCCCTTCCCTGCTGCACCCTCTGCCCTCACCTTGTGACCGGGTCCACTGCGATGGCGCGGGGCTCGGCGTCCTCTGTGCGGACCACGGTCAGCTGGAAGCTGCCGTCCAGGGCCGTCACCTGCACCCCACTGCGGCCCTCCTCCGCGCTGGTCCAGTACAGACGGCCGTGCAGCCAGTCCAGAGCCAGACCCTGCGGCCGCACCGCCGAACGCACCACCGTACGGCGAGACGACTCGTCTATCGGGGCGCTGCGGACGGGGAGGGAGGGGTGTCAGTGGTGAACAAATCTTGATTAAGTCTGAAAGCTAATTATTTTGTAAATATACATATTAGCCGTTTTCACGAAGGATTTATTTTTACCCGGTAATACCCGGTAGTATCCGGTAGTATTTCGTGGGCTTTGGGTAATTGAGCCTAGGAACACGGCCTTTCCCAGATATTTTTGGTATCAATTGAAACTTTATGAAATCATGTACAATTATCTGCTCTTACAATGCGAAATTTCTGTTAGTTTTATTTGTATAATCAAATTCATAAACAAATATTACTGAGTACTACCGGGTGCTACCGGGTACTACCGGGTACTACCGGGTACTACCGGGTACTACCGGGTAAAAATACATCCTTCGTGAAAACGGTTACTGAGGTGCCAGCCAGAGCTGACGGACTAGGTATATCAGAGTTGGCTATTGATATTCATACTGTCAAAAATATAATACAGCACACCAACAAAGGAATGTGGCAATCATCAATCACCGACTGTCAGGGTGTCACGGTAAAATATGCCTGAGTGTGTATGTGTACTTTTATAATGTGGCGACTAGAGACATGTGTAGCAGTAATGGTTAATTTGCCACCTACACCTGTAGGCTGGGCCAGCACAGACGGCCAATATTCGACGCGTTGACTCTATATTACCTGTAGATGGCGCGGTCCATGACATCAGCCCAGTACACCAGGCCGGTGCGGAAGTCGAAATCGACGGCCGTGGCGGCGTTGGTGTTGTTCACGACAGCCGTCATCTCCCGCTGGTAGAGCCCCACCTTCCGGATGTCCGTCCTGGCGACACGAGAGAGCAGCTGAAGGCGGGCTGCAGCTACACCTCCCCTCCCTGCCCCGCCCCGCCCCGCTCCACTGCTGCAGCTACACCTCCCCTCCCTGCCCCGCCCCGCCCCGCTCCACTGCTGCTGGTACCCGCACCCGGAGCTGGGCACCACTCTGCAGGGGTCGCATCATGACGCGGCACAGAATGTACTTTCCACCAGCTCGCGGAACGAGGGGAAGTCCGCCACCACCGCCGCCTGCTGGTGACGTCAGCCGGCCGGCTGGCCCGTGGAGATGCAGGACGCAGGTGACGGGTGGTGCAATCGACCCACCACAGGATCGCGCGGCAAGACGGGACGAGCCATGATTCTGAATAGGTAAGTACGGGCTCGGAGGGCGATTCTGTGGATGTCGTGATATCCCCAGAAGGACCCAAGTCACTGCAGAACGCTTCATACCCGGGAGGAGCGACGGCATCGGTTCTGATGAATACATATATCGCCAGAGAACTCAACAGCAGCCAGCTTAGACACCAACTACATCTATATACGAGCAGGAGTAATAGCTCAGAGTTAGCTGCCCTGACTATAAGCGGTAATTGCATGATGTACAGGGGCGTTGCATCATGCATGCAGGTCAGCATCAGTTAAGTTGATCAGGCATATCGCATGCATACGACAATGTCCACTAAAAGCTCACCTTTTCATGCTGTAGGCAGACTAGAGAGCAGGCCCGATCACCCGACTGACCCCCCCCCCCCGCCCCCTCCCTTGGTCTGAGATAGCCCGCCGACCGACAGGGCTGGTTTGAAGATGCCTGGTCATTTACTGGAGATATAAGTCGGCTAACGCCCATTAACTAAACGGCCAGATGACTGTAAGCACAGAGCAATGACACTAATAGCCACAACTTGGCTATCTCAACTCAAAACCTAATGTAAAAGGTGAACTATTCCCTTTAAAGGACTTCTGGAAACTGATCAAAATCGTCTGTAGCGGTGACTACTTGGTTCTACCTTTTTATATGTTTTGCCTCAAAACTGCTCCGTGCTCGCGGTATTTTGTTTTGTCAACCGACTACCGATTTCCTGTGTGCCCCCTTATGTAGACCATGGTCAGATGATTCGACCTACCTGTGTGTGAGCAGTAGGCTGGCGTGGACCTCCTGAGCTTTGCAGAACGCGTGGTCACTGGGGTCCCGCACGTAGCCGGCGTGACACTCGCACTTGAAGTGCCCCACCTGGTTAATGCAGATGTGACTGCACGCGCCAGGGTTCTCACACTCGTCCACATCTGAAATGTGACGGTATGACAGCTGAAAACGTCTGAAGCTTCAGCTAGTCAACCGCCTACTCGGAAAATGAGCTCGATGGTTCACTTCGGTCGTTGTTTAACCGTCGTCCACTTGGGCAGTAATAGAAGATAATGCCTTGGAATACAATCAATTACTGAAAGCATGTGGTGAAGCCCTAAATATATTTTTAATTGTTGGAATCTAAATAGACCAGTATCAAAGTATGCAACGAAAAACTAACGACGTTAAGCCTGGACACTCACAGTGCACAGGCTTGAATATATCTCTACGTCAAAAACAAACAGACTGCTTCAGAGGAGATACCTCTGTCGTGCAAAAACACGTCACCCAGACCAGACCCAACTAAAGCGCGTTAACATTCCAGAATCTGTCCTTAGTCCTTACTTCCAGCAGCTCATCTTAGCCTCAACTTACCTGCAACAAACAAGGTCTAATACACCTGACTGGCTCCCTCTCACTCTGCTAGAGTCTGCTTGTCCTAATGACAGCCCTCTCTCACTCTGCTAGTCTGCCTGTCCTAAGGACAGCCCCTCTACCCTCTCACCTTCACAGGTGACTCCGTCCTCCGTCAGCCTGTAACCGGCCGGACAGGAGCAGCGGCGGCCGGCCGGTCGCTCCTGGCAGCTGTGGCTGCAGTCCTAAGGACAGCACTCCTCTCCCCTCACCTTCTACAGGTGACTCCGTCCTCCGTCAGCCTATAACCGGCCGGACAGGAGCAGCGGCGGCCGGCCGGTCGCTCCTGACAGCTGTGGCTGCAGTCCTAAGGACAGCCACTCTCTCCCCCTCACCTTCACAGGTGACTCCGTCCTCCGTCAGCCTATAACCGGCCGGACAGGAGCAGCGGCGGCCGGCCGGTCGCTCCTGGCAGCTGTGGCTGCAGTCCTAAGGAAGCAGCGCACTCTCTCCCCCTCACCTTCACGAGGTGACTCACGGCCTCGTCAGCATATAACGGCGGACAGAGGCAGCGCGTGCCGGGCCGTCGCTCCTGGCAGCTGTGGCTGCAGCTGACCGGTTGGCCCCGGCGTGCACGCTTGGCCGCAGCTCGATCTCGGTCGGAGCTCGTCGCCCGCAGTCGTCGACTCCGTTACAGGCCAGCGCTGCGTCCAGACATGTTCCGTTCTCACAGCGCAGGTGCAGATCTGCGTCACACTCCCCTGTCAAGGACAGAAGCGCGTACAATACAGTCAGCAGTCAGCACCTCGTGGAATAGGTCAGAGCGGGAGCGTCGTTACTTGAAATAGCATTATTTATATCAATATTTGAGCATGCGTAAGATGCACTCCCCCAGACCTCCACAACTCACCGCAGTTGGCCTGGTCGCTGCCGTCCCGACACTGCGCCGTGCCACTGCACACGTGACTGCGTGAGATGCACTCCCCCAGACCTCCGCACTGAAACTGGTCCGGCCGACACTTCTGTGCGCCACACCTGCGGCGGGAGACAGACGACAGACACTGTCGTCAGTGGAATGTCTTCTCAGCCTCCGTGACACCACTAGTGCCCTGCATAATGTATCATAAGCCGTTATGATGATTATACCTACTTATGGTGGTTTTCGTAGTGGGAGTTGATTTTGGTGTGTTCGTGCTATAACAGTTGTTTAAAGGGAGTGATTCGCCTTTGTATTGGTTTTGAACTGAGTTAGCCATTATCTTTGACCGTTATTGAAATGTATAAGCTACTCAAACTATTTTACTTTACCGTTTTTAAGCAAATTTATTTATAATTCGCAAAATGCGTCTAGGCTAATGCCGCCGCTAATTGGCTGACAGCGACTTCAAGATTGTTGGTCCTGCCTGGGAAAGAAATGGCTTGTATTTCTCGAACCTTAGCTCAATTACCTTCTGCCAATACGTTAACAAAATACTTGTCTGTATTCAAGTCGCCAAAAATGTCAACACAGGTTGTGCCTATTCTTTACAGCTTAATAATGACGTCATTGCCTCCAATTTAAACAACTTAATTTGTATAAAGTTCAACAGAAACGGTGCAACAGTGCATCGGTGCAGCGGTGCAGCGGTGTAATCAGACGAGGGCGCATAATAACCGCATTCGTGTGGATGAGTGACAATAAGGTACAATCATTAAACAGATACAAACATACCTGGCTGGGTCCTCGTCGGAGCCGTCCGGACAGTAAACACTACAGCTACAAACATACCTGGCTGGGTCCTCGTCGGAGCCGTCCGGACAGTCAAACTAACAGCTACAAAACATACACCGTGGCTGGGTCCTTCGTCGGAGCGTCGGACAGTCCGGCGTCGCCGGTCACACAGCCAGGCGTGAAGAGTCAGACGAGGCCGCTCGCACATTTTCTTTCAACTCGCCAGGCGACACTGAGGACTCCCTCTGCCTGCTGAGGCGCAGCCCTAACAGCGGGCGACACAGGGCCAGCGTCAGTAGCATTCAGCCGTGGGACACTGAGGACCTCCCTCTGCCTGCTGAGGGCAGCCCTACACAGCAGGCGACACAGGGCCAGCGTCAGTAGCATTCAGCCGTGGGACACTGAGGACCTCCCTCTGCCTGCTGAGGGCAGCCCTACACGCAGGCGACACAGGGCATGCGTCAGTACATTCAGCCGTGGGACACTGACGAACCTCCCTCTGCCGCTGAGGGCAAGCCCCTCACATGCGGGCGACACAGGCCAGCGTCAATGCATTCAGCGTGGGAACACTGATGACTCCCTCTGCCCTGCTTGAGGTGCAGCCCTACACAGCGGGCGACACAGGGCCAGCGTCAGTAGCATTCAGCCGTTGGGGAACTGTAGGCTCCTCTGCCTGCTGAGGGCAGCCCTTACACAGCAGGCGACAACAGGGCCAGCGTCAGTAACATTCAGCGTGGGACACTGAATGACCTCCCTCTGCCTGATGAGGCAGCCCTACAACAGCGGCGACACAGGGCCAGCGTCAAGTTAGATGTCTCAGCGTGGGACATGGAGGACCTCCCTCTGGACGCAGCTGAGGGCAGCTACGCACAGCGGGCGACACAGGGCAGCGTCAGTAGCATTCAGGCCGTGGGACAGCTGAGGACCTCTCTGCCTGCTGAGGGTAAAGCAGCCCTACACAGCGGGCCACAGGGCCCAGCGTCAAGTAAGCATTCAGCGAGTGGGACACTGAGGGACTCCTCTGCACTGAGGCAGCCCTTAACACAGCGGGGCGACACAGGGCAGCGTCAGTACATTCAGCCGTGTGGACACTGAGGACCTCCTTCTGAGTAGGGCAGCCGGTACACAGCGAGCGACACAGGGCCCAGCGGCAGTAGCATTAGCCGTGGGCACATGAGGACTCCCTCTGGCCAGCTGAGGCAGCCCTACACAGCAGGCGACAAGGGCCTAGCGTCAGTAGCATTCAGCCGTGGGACACTGGGAGGACCTCCCTCTGCCAAGCTGAGGCAGCCCTACACAGCGGGCGACACAGGGCCGCGTCAGTAGCATTCAGCCGTGGGACACTGAGACCTTCCGCTCTGCCTGCTGAGGGCAGCCCTACACAACAAGCGACACAGGGCCAGCGTCAGTAGATTCAGCCGTGGGGACACTGAGACCCCTCTGCGCTGAGGGCAGCGCCTACACAGCGGGCGACACAGCGGTCCAGCGTCAGTAGCATTCAGCCGTGGGACACTGAGGACCTCCTTCTGCCTGCTGAGGGCAGCCATACACGCGGAGCGACACAGGGCCAGCGGTCAGTAGCATTCAGCGTGGGACACTGAGGACCTCCCTCTGCCGGCTGAGGGCAGCCCTACACAGCGGGCGACACAGGGCCAACGTCAATAGCATTTAGCCGTGATACGACTCGTGAAAACAAACGCTGCTTGTTTTACGTACTGACAGCGTGGCTGCAACTGAGAGTACAATTTTTTAGATTGTCGATAATCGACATACATGCGAATGAATGAATGAATGAATGAATGAATGAATGAATGAATGAATGAATATTGTATACAACGACTATGTCAGCATGCACTATATTGTAGATGATGTACCGGTCTGTTCACCGTTGCCTTTGGACGGGCCTGATCAGTGTGCTGTGTTCACCTGTTCACCAGGTCAGTGTGCTGTGTTCACCTGTTCATCGGAGCCGTCGGTGCAGTCACTGTCTCCGTCACAGCGCGCTGTGGCCGCCACACACCTCCCACTAGGCGCACGTGAAGTGGGAGGCCGGGTTGCAGGTAAGGCAGCTGTGGAGATACGAGCACATTATGATATCGTGTCACTGCTCCATGCGTGTGCAGTAAGTGTGATGTTGTCTATGACTATGAGAGAGTGAGTCATTGGGCACGCGTTATGACTCGGACATGATGTGTATCCTTTACCCTGCACTGACGTGTGAGTGGTGAATGGCAGCACACCACACACACAACACACACCACACACACACACACAAGCACACACCGCCGCACGCACGCACGCACGCACGCAGCACGCACGCACCGCACGCAACGCACGCACGCACGCACCGCACCACCAAAACGCACGCACGCATGATACACACATACATCCATACACACATACAAATATATATATATATCTATATATTATAATATATATTTATATTTGCACACACACACACACACACACACACACACACACCGAGCGCGAGCGCGGAAACACGTCCATTGCAACATTCAGCTAGTATTTGTCGTACTGTGACGTGGCGACTCGACAAAACACAGCCGCGGCTGGAACACCGCCGCCGTTCGAGAGAGAACACAGAGCTTAAAATGAGATGAGGCCGAGATGCCTAGTGGCAGCGGGAAGCAATTGCGACTCCAACCAACCAAGCCAGGCTTTATGTGCCTCACAGACGGGCAGAAACTAATTCAATTTCAGTTTCAGCAGCCGTCTGCACTCTGCAGTCTGCTTAAGTCTGGTTATGGAAGATCAGATGTTAATGAGGGCCGGTAAGAAGTTGATGACAGGTTATACTAATGTTTATAACAGCTTGGTCTGAAAATTAGTGTAGTTTTTAATTTTTAGATTATTTTAATGTTGACTTTGTCTTCTGAAAAAAGGTAACGCTTGTTCGCTATCAATTTAACCTTGCTGATTTATAGACCACTGACAATAAGAGCAATCGCTGGCAATGGAGGTTCGATTCTTGTACGCCCCTGTAACTCATGGTGCAGGGGTGTGGTTTCCTATCTCTTTGTGGGTGCCAGGGCACCAACAAAGCTGAAATGAGCACCCACAATAGTATTTCGGCACCCAAAATCAAGATCATGTTTAAAAATGAATAATAATGACAAACTGGAATATCTGTAATGTCAGGATTTCGCTCATCGTCAGATGTTACAACTTCAATGATTGGACATAGGGTTTGTATGCCAAGCGTCCGTTTGACATTTTCCCAACCGTTTTGACCGCACTTTTCGTTTCAGTAAGTCACAAAACTTTTTACCATGGCACTAGCTGTCAAGAAACTGAGCATTTTGTATGCAAATATTGTTTTATTTCATGCTTGAAATTATTTAATGTGCATATACTTACTTCAAAGTCAATATACCTTTCAGCAAAATATATAAATTGTGCAAGCCGAAGGCGTTACAGGATTGATGGAAGTTTAAACTTTACCGTGAAAGAAAATAGGTTTTACTTGCACACCTGTAAGTTGCAAAGTGTTGAATGAAGTTGATATAATTTTATAAATCCGCTTTTACGTTGTGATTTTTCGGAACCCGTGCATGTGCCTACAAGTGTATAAGTGAACTTTAATGAATTCTTCCACCTTCCTCTACAATAAGAAAAAACGGCACCAATGTTTTGCGTTGCCTGCTGGAGTGGAATGGGGGACTCATTTTCAGTTTGAGCACCCACAATCCTTTTCATAAAACCACATCCCTGGCTCAGTGGAAGAGCGCTGGACTTCTGACCTATCCCGGTAGTTGCAGCCCGGGTTCGAGTCGCTTCGGCGCTCGCTGTTGCTCCTAACTGGGATATATTCCAATGAGGAATGAGGCGGTGGAAGCAGATCTCACCTGGCGTTAGTTGTTCGTCAGAGAGGCCGTCTCACACGTCCGGGAACTGAGGTGGTGAGCAAGATCATCACTGGCAGTTGTGATTCGTCAAGCGTCCTCTACAGTCGGGACTGAGGTGGTGAGGCAGATCTCACCTGGCAGTTGTGTTCGTCAGAGCGTCCTCACATCGGGACTGAGGCGGTGAGCAGATTTCTCACCTGGCATGTTGTGTTTCGATCAGAGCCGTCTCACAGTCGGGACTGAGGCGGTGGCAGATCTCACCTGCGCAGTTGTGTTCGTCAGAGCCGCCTCACGTCGGGGCTGAGGCGGTGAACAGAATCTCACCTGGCAGTTGTGTTCGTCTGAGCCGTCCTACAACGTCAGGGCTGAGGCGGTGAACAGATCTCACCTGGCCAGTTGTGTTTCGTCCACGAGCCGTCCTCATCAGTCGGGACTGAGGCGTGACAGATCTCACCTGGCAGTTTGTTTTGTCAGAGCCAGTCCTCACAGTCGGGGCTGAAGGTGGGAGAGATTCACCTGGCAAGTTGTGTTCGTCTGAGCGTCCTCACAGTCGTTGTCGCCGTCGCAGGCCCAGCGTTTGTTGATGCACTTGCCATCGCCGCAGGTAAACTGTTCAGGAGTGCACGACTGTGCTGTGGACGGAGAGGTGGAACCCACAGTCAGACCAGTCATGTCTAACGGGGCCTCGGAACGCTGCACAGTGAGACCTGTCATGTCTGATCGCGTCTCGCGTCTCGGGCTGCTATTCGTAGTTGGGCTAGTAAAGGCTGATTGCTACATAATACTTTAGTAAGTACTGAAGTATACATTATTCTCCAATGTTCATACCTTTGGAAAAACGGCTAAGACTTGCTGCCAGCAATGCGTCATTGCTAACAAAAAATGTTTGAGGGTACGACAGCGTCATCATAGCAACAGAAGAAAGCATCACATGTTAACAAATGATAAGCCTCAAATAGCGCCCTCATGGCCTAACGCTAGGTTCTGTTCACATCGGAGCCATTTCTGCATTCTATAGAGCTGGCAGCATGAACCCGGTGTTATACATATAGCTATGTACTGCAGTCAGTAAGCCTGTGTCATACGGTACCAATGGGGCATGGGTGGAGCTTTTCAAAAGAAAAATCCGTGGGGTTCAAAATGTATACTGACTGAATGTTTTGCATGGTAAAGGTGAAAAATGACCTTTTTAACGTCAGAAAACCTTTAAACCTGACATTTGTGCATGGTTTAGGGGAAAATGACTATTTCAATGTAAGGAAACCTTCAAATCTGGCAAAACTTGGTGGGACCAAACTCAAAGTTGGTGGGGCAGCTCACCATCTGAAAAGGAAACTCCACCCGTGTACGGTACGTAGTTAGTTAGTGCAGCGTATAGCCCGTGTCATATACAGCTGGTTACGTACTGCAGTGGAGCTCGTCACTGGCGTCTGAACAGTCGGCGGCGCCGTCACATCGCCAGGACGCCGGGATACACTGCACAACGGTGGTGGTGTTCTGACACTTGAACTGATCCGTCCGGCACACCTGCTGATCTGCAGAACAAAGGCAGGGCAGAGACAGCCGGGCTCAGGCGAGGTCACATGTCATCCACACACAATCCACCGCTCTAGGTGAGAGTCAGAGCATTTGTATGACATTCTGGCAAGTTATCAGGACATGATGTCAGAGAACATGATATTCGAGTAAAAAATACAAGTAGAGATACTCAGCAATTAACCAAGCAGCCCGTGTTTCATTCCATAACTTATGCCAAACTAATGCACAAAACACAGAGAGCAGATGCTGTCGAGACTCCAGGTATACCGAGAGTTCGGTACAATCACACCATGGGGGGAGAGAGAGAGATGAGAAAGAGAGAGAGAGAGAGCAGAGAGAGAGAGAGAGAGAGGAGCAGAGGAGAGAGAGGGAGAGACGAGAGGGCAGAGAGAGAGGAGAGAGATGAAGAGAGATACAGAGACGAGGGAGGGAGGGAGAGAGAGGAGGTGAGGAGAAGAGGAGAAGAGAGAATGAGAGAGAGAGAGAGAGAGAGAGAGAGAGAGACGAAGAGAAGAAGAGAAGAGAGAGATGAGAGATCGAGAGAGAGAGGAGAGAGAGAGAAGAGAGAGGAGAGAGAGAGAGAATGAGAGAGAGAGAAGAGAGAGACGAGAGAGAGAGAGGAGAGAGACAGGGAGAGAGAGGAGAGGACGAGCCTCGTACCACCGACGGTACGGGTCCTCGTTCGCTGGCATCTCCACAGTCGTCATTCGCCACACACCCCCACCGTTCATGAACACCGGTCATTGTCGCCAAGCCGACTGTCCTTCTCCACACCTTCCGCCAGCTGCTGCAACAGGTCACCGGTTACAGGTCACAGGTCACAGGTAACATGTCACAGGTTAACATGTCACAGGTAACATGTCGACAGGCAGGGCAACGCCACCTCCCTGAAAGTGGGGGAGGGGGACGGAGGCATTTTGAAGTTCATTCTTTCCATGCAACGTCCAAGGCCTAATTACGAGGAGCGCGAAGCGCTGAGCGAGTCCCTCATTATCGGATTTTTCTCAAACATATTAAGCGGCGACACCGGCCGGGCCCGGCCGGCCGGGGCCGGCCGGGCCAGACCGCGACGTGGTCAGAAAGCTTATCATCTTTTGAACCCCGCATCCGATTACAAGCGGTCTTCGCCATCTGATAGCCCCATGCAATGACATTATTATTATTACATTTTTTTCTCATGAGATTGTCAGCACGGCGCGTGGACACGTGCCGCGTTCAGGGTGTCAGAAGTATGTATCCTGCTGTGCTGAGAAACGGCTGGACCTATAAAAGCTAAAATTTTGTTGAGGCTGGAGACCACACCACTGGCAATGTGGCACAGGTACAACTCTGGGTCACACTGCACGTGCGCACGTGCACCCTGTTCCGTACACAAAAATTACCTGCAAAACATCGTTGCAATAACGGACCTATATCATCGGCATCCAAAAGTCGCAAAAACACGGGTCAACACAGATTGCGGTGGAGAACGATCGCCCGGCGTATTGCCACTAGTGTCGATCAGCGGCGCGTGGTACCGTGCAAAGTTACTGGCTTATACAAGCCTCAAATTCATAGTTGTATGACGTCTTCACAATTTAAATCAGTTGCTCAGCACCTATGGGACGTGAGCGATTAGAAACAAACACCAATCTGTAACCAACTGTACCGTCTCTAAAATGCATTTCCAAAATTTAGGTTGCATACCAGTATTCACTGTTAAAATCTGTCTGTAGTATTTTTACGACGATGGGTATAATATTTTCCTATTAACACCGCCGTAGCTTCAAAACAAAGGTGCTAGGACGATACAAATGATGCGGCTGTTAAAGCGCAATCAAATCCATCTAATACCCACCCAAAATGAATGTTTGCCTTAACAAAACATGAAGCTTATATTGTAAATTTAAAATAACGCTTCAAAACCATTTTAGTTTAAAGTATCGATTTAGTTCGGATCTATTTGCGACGGCAAAACAACACAGCGAAAATAATTCAAATGCATGCTTTGCACAAGACGAACCTCCGTCATGACGGGTGATAAATTTTGACGCGGATTTATTCGGTACGCGCTCGTCCTTCCGCCGTTTAAGGGCGTCTTACTGGTGTTATAATCCGAAAATGTTGGGGGGACACGTCCCCCCCGTCCCCCCCGGTGGCGGAGCCCATGGTCACAGGTCACAGGTCACAGGTCTCAGGTGACAGGTCACAGGTCACCGGTCATAACTCGCAGGTCACATGTTACAGGTGACAGGTCACGGGTCAAAGGTCACAACTCACAGGTCACTGGCTACAGGTTACAACTCACAACTCACAGGTTACCGGCCACGGGTCACAGGTCACAGATGACAGGGCACAGGATATGCAGCGGGATGACTCTGGTAAGGAGATACCGCATGACAGTCTACTAAAAGCTTCAGAAAATGCATCATGGTACTGTATATGTAGTCGCTGTGATGTTTCTTGGGGAGAGGTATATATGGTAATGTTTGACCGCGTTAGTGGTGAAAGCCGGAGACTCCATTAATTCTGAATATGGGTTTCCGCAATTTTTTGTATGTATAATAGTATAAAAGATAACGTAAAAGCTGCCTTCAATAAAACCGAATCTCATGCCAAATTGACAGGCAGCATTCATTTTTAATGTTACAATTTTTGCATTTTTTTACCATTTCCTGATATAATTCGGCTGTGCGTCGAACGATGACACAAACTGGTTTCGTCGTAGTTATTTAGAAACAATGGGAAATGTAAGTGCACTTTTGCTCATCATCTAACTTAAAGAGCATTGTTTAACCCTCGCCCTGGTGGGGGTCAATTTGACCTGAGCTTGTTTCCGGAATAGCGGGAAAACGGCGGCGCGCACTGCCTCCAAATTGTGTACAGCTGTTAGGGCACCAATAACCCACACTTGTGTCAAAGCTTTAACCTAAAGTCGTCAGACAGTGACCTGGTCTTCTAAAATGATTGTGATCGTGCCAGACCCAAGTGTTTGTCCCATATATTTGAAACTTGCAGAATTTTATAAGGTACTAAGTATCCACAATGGGTGTATTTCGGATTTTTTGCATTGGTTACCTAGGGTCAGGTCAATTTCCTGACATCCCCATTATAAGTGAACGGGAAAATATGCAAATGCTTCCTATTCAGAAAATATGCATTGAATCAGGTCAAGTCTTTCAGAAACATGTTATTTTAGCTCACTCTTGATGACCCAGGTTCAATTGCTGCTCATTGATCTCTGCAAGGTCATCTGAGGTCATCTTAGGTCATCTGAGGTCATCGACAATGTTTTGCTCATTCCTGACATACCTTGATACGGGAAAACGGGAAAACTTAGCAGAATAAAGATAGAGACGAGCAGATGAAATAACTGTGTTTGTCTCGTCTGGCTGCGTCGCCCCATATGCAGCATTACTTACCTAGGTCACCAAATGACCTTGACCTTTGGTAAAATGGTAAAATTGACCGAACTAGATCACCATTCATATTTGGTGAAGCGCCTTGACAAGACAAACACGATGGTGCTAACATCGTTGCTGTATCTTGATTAGGTAAAATGTTATTTATTAATATGTTGTTTATTAGTATGTTATTGATCAAATAAAATGTATTCTATTAGGTAAAAGTGTCATTTTTGGTAAAAACAGTTTTACAATAAATAACACTTTGTCTTTACTGATCTATGGAGCCTAAGCTATTTAATAAGTGTATAAGGTAACATTTAGGGACATTGATGGCGATTGCATTTTTCAAGAGCTTTCGATTTTTTCATAGCTATCATAGCTTCTGAGATATTTGGGATTGTTCGAAGTGAAGTGCAAAAAAATGGAAAAATTTGCTTTGAAGACCTCTCAATATTGACCTGAGCCAAAAGTCCCCAGGTAACTTCGAATGATCATTGCGAGAGCTTTCAAAGTTTTTGTTTGTGTGTCTAGCTTCTTTTAATTTTTTAGGGTAGATAGGAGTCATTTTGCCCCCCCCCCCCCTCTATGGCGAAGATGTCTCAGAGACCCACCGGAACGTGGGTTGGCAGCATTTGGTTGGCATTGCCAGTGGTGCCTAGGCAGAATTTCCCTATCCAATATCCATTCCTCTTGAGTGTTACAGCCTCCGTGGGACCCAGCCTCGGCCTGACAACTGCTCATGGGAGCTGTGTTCCCTGGGGAGCTGTGGTCTCCGTGGGACCCAGCCTCGGCCTGACAACTGCTCTTGGGAGCTGTGTTCCCTGGGGAGCTGTGGTCACGACATCTGCAGCCATTTTCGGCACACATTCTCTCGTCTGTCACTAGCCATGGTGGGACATTCCGAGATGACTACTACAAGCATCGATAGGAATGCAAACATATTCCATCAGCGTAGTGACTCTGATATCAGAAAACTAAGGACGAAAATTGACAGTTCATAACTCAGCTTGATCCGTGACGAGTTTGATCGTTCAAAGCCTAAGCATATCGTCCTCCAGCAATAATGTTGTCATCGTACAAATTTCAGTTATATTTTGCATCTCTAATGAAACTTAATAGCAACATGAGCGTCACAAGATGCTGACATGATATGCTTGGTCATGTCTCAGACCACATCATGCCACTCCGCGCATCAAACACGCGTGGCCCTACTATCTCCCTGCACACTGAAGGCCGGATCCCGCTGGTTCCGGTATGGTTCCGGCGTGTTTCCCGCCTGTTTCCGGTCGCCTATGTCTGACGCACTACAGACCGGTTACGGTTACATAAGTCTTACGACAGCGTCATCTGCCGCGAATTCCCCGACCACTGCAGGAAGCCGGCCGTGTGATATGGCCTGACTGCGGACTGAGGAGCCACCCGACCAGAGCCATGGACTGAATAGCCACCCGACCAGAGCCATGGACTGAGTAGCCACCCGACCAGAGCCATGGATTGAAGAGTTATCCGACCAGAGCCATGGATTGAAGAGTTATCCGACCAGAGACCAGAGACCATGGACTGAGTAACCACCCGACCAGAGCTATGGACGGATGATCATTGGTGAGCACCGTCGACAAACACAGTGAGCTGAAGGTTGGTATCAAGTTTGGAATAATTATGCAGTGCTGAACAGCGATAAAAACGACTTTTATTTTTATGATGTGTTTGCAGACCTGAGATCAAGCACAGAGGTTTGGCGTCATAGTGAAATAAAATGTATGAAGTAAATAAGATGTTATACCTAAGTAACCGCATGATATGCTTATAGGACACCACCGTCCTTCGTTGAGAGGAACTGTGACACGTTATCTTTTTAAAACAACTGATTAAACAGATGCTCTAATTTCGTGTCAAGGCGCCATAAGCGGTTCAATGGGTCCAGCGCTGCGTGGACAGACTAAACAGTACCAAAGCGAACAAAATAAACACGAGAGAAGAATGATGGGCGGCGCACTTCACGGCCACGTGGCGGCGGCTGGCCATGCGGCTGTGTTATGAAGTTCACTCTTAAGTGTTATGATCCCACGCAGATCGTCTGCAGCGGAGGCTGCGGGGCGGGGCACGTGGTGGACGTGGCGCCAGTGTTTGGGATTGAGGGCAAGGGCACGTGCAGCTGCGCAGATGTTCTCAGCCGGGGGAGCAGAGTCCACGCAACTGCCACGGAGAAATACACTGCAGCAATGTTCCCAGCCGGGGGAGCAGAGTCCACGCAGCTTCCATTGAGAAATACACTGCAGCAATGTTTTGAATTTGAGCAATGGAGGCGAGTCGTTGCATTGCCGTTGCAGGTAGTTGCTTTGCGTCCCGTGCTGTTGACCCGCCATTGACGTCCGAGGTCTCAGCCAATCGCTGGGTCACTCATTAGTACTGTCCCCCTGGTGATATTCCCAACTAATGCTCGGAGCGGCCCACGAAAGGAAGCGATCGAAGACTCTCAAAAAGGCTCATCTCAAGCACGCTGTTTTTTTTTTGTTTTTTTTTTTAATTTGGTGAAAGGTCAGGTTAGGCTATTTACTTTTACAAATTTTGTCTCATCATATTATATATATATAGATATTATATATATATAATATATATATATATATATATATATATATATGTTATGTGTAATGATAACGATTCACAAATTTAACACCCAACGTTCATGGTATTAACTTCTTCAGGGGTGTTTGATAAATAATTATTTATCACACCCTGAAAGTTATACCAATGAAACGTTGGGTGTAATTTGTTGTTTATATTTTAATCAATTATATTGAATATAACTGTCACATTCAACCACTAATATATATATATATATATATATATATATATATATATATATTATATTCATATTATGGAAGTAAGTGATGATAAAAAACCAAAAAGCAGATGTTTTTATGCATCATTACTCCATCTGTCATGGTATCAACACACAACCCACACACACACACACACACACACACACAACTCCACACACACACCACACACACCACACACACACACACACAACACACACAGATACATATATTATATATATTATATATATATATGGTATTTTTGGCAAATATACTTGGTTGTATAAATATATTTATATTTCCGCAAGAATATCTTATATATATATAATAAATATATATATATATATATATATATATATATATATATTATGTATATATATATTAATTATATAATATATAATATATATATATATATATTATAATATATATTGTTATCATTAAACAGTTGTACAAACCTACATAGTATATTAATTTACGGTGAAAAAAAAAATAATCAAAACACTGGAGTTAATAATATGACAACAAAGTATTCTTCATCCTTTGCGAGCTTTTGGTATACAATGTTTACAATTTGTCGGTGAAACATGTTTCACCGACAAATTGTTTTGTTTTACGGTTTTCTCACAGTTGGCTGACTTTAAACCAAAGTTGTCTTACCTTATTATCCACCCAAAATGTATTCACATTTACAAACATGAAAATGATAATAACATATTTAATTAAAACGCTTCAATACCATTTTTGTCGCCATGACTTACGTCTGCAACGCTTTCAATATCAATTGCCAGATTTTAGTGTCAAATCCAGGCCTCCTGTCATCTGTAGCCCAATAAATAGGTACCTTAAGAATTGTCCCCTTCCCATCCCCATTGTGCATTATCTATTAGCAGATTCAGCACTGACGAGAAACTCTTCTTAGCCCATTATCAAAAGAAGCGAAACAAGACAAGAGGAACGAATGAATGTATCTGTCACAAAGAATGTGCGTTGGGTGTGTCTGTGTGTGTGATGCGTACCAATAAAGCAACGCATATTATTAAACTGTGATGATTAATGTAATGCAAAAATTTGATGCATATTACAGCGTTTAAAACATCTTTTGATTTGGTCACATCTTTTGACATCATGATTCACATGATTGTACCTATGCTGAAGGCAGGAAAGGAAATATTGCCGAGACAGAATGCACAAAATTACAGCAGATCTGAATCACTGAGTTTGCCAAACGTCAGCTGTCTGATGCATGGTACCCGTATCAACAGTGACCTGCAGTCGGGCGACATTGGTAACAGTCACGTCTTGTCACACCGCCTCATGTTTGGGCTGTACGACATTCCTCCTGTCCTTCGGGTAAACACAGCCACTAAACGGTTAACCGAGCTGATGCCTTTGGATGTTCCCTCTCTAAACATTGAGTGGTCAGCAGATCTGCAGATCAATTTGCCATGGTGACAGGAAGTTTGGCCGACTGAGTGGAGATAGCAAGGTCAATCTGACCGGCCGGGGCATTGACCCACACGGCAACACCAGCTCTGCGACAAAACAGATACTGTTGGCCTCGTAACAAGTTTGGCTTTCTCTCATTCCTGACACCGTGCACGTTCGATGATCAACGATATGGGAAAATATGTGTAAACTTTGTATATATGAGATGGTCATGACAATGCCATGATTATGAGATAAATGATGATGTTAATGATCATTAACATGGCAATGTTTATTAATTTATTTTCGATAATGGTCTAAAATAAGGAATCAAGCTATCGTTTTACAACATTTTCAAGCTTGTTCTTTTTCAACATTTTCAAGATCTTGAAAATGTTGTAAAGCGAAAGCTTGATTTCTTATTTAAGACCATTATTGAAAATAAATTAATAAACATTGTCATGTTAATGATTATTAACATCATCATTTAATATTTATAAAGCAGGTCGACGCCATGATTTTGTGATAGTGTCAGCAATATAGCAGCTTTATCAAATTGTTCTTATTATAGTGGGTCCAGAAAGCACTTTTACACAAAGAAGACATGCGAAGATCCGGGGGGCAAAAAACATGCCCCCCTCTCCAACTGCTGTGTTACACCGATGTTACACCACTGTGTTTGTCTCGTAAAGCCACTTCGCGTCATATGCAACATGACCTACCTGAGCCACCAAATGACCTTGACCTGAGGCCATTTTTTAATTGACCCAACCAAGTCGTCATCATTTTGTAAAGGAACGTTGACGATACAAACATGATGGTGTTAAAATAATTGCTCTATCTTTGTTAGATAAAAAGTCATTCGTGAAACACAGTTTTGCAAAAACAGTATTTTTGACCTTTAATGACCTCTGGAGACTAAAATTTTCTGAGGACATTTTGAAGATTAAAATTTGAAGAGCTTTCGACCTCATTTGTCCGTTTGCTATCATATAAATCATAGCTATCATAGTTTCCGTGATATTTGGGGTTATTAGAATCAAAGTCCTAAAACTTTTCAAATCTGACCTTTGATGACCTCTGGTGACCTCAATATTGACCTTGGCTGAACACGGACTGAGGAATCTTTGAATGTGCATGTTGAAAGCCTTCAAACGTGTTTGTTTTTAATTCGTCTCGTAGGAGCCAAGTTTGAAGGGGGTACCTACCCCCCCCCCCGGCACGGCGAAGGTGGCGCCGAGCACCGGTGCGGCGCGGGTTAACAAATTTAGTCGGCAAAACACGAACAGACAGACAGACAGACAGACAGACAGACAGACAGACAGACAGACAGACAGACAGACAGACAGACAGACAG
>VOPJ01003532.1:0-34882 GCA_014673585.1 Semibalanus balanoides
ATAGCTAGTGGGTTCGGAGACCTCTCAGAGAACCATGCATGGTGTCCGTAGGTTTTGAGTGTAGGTTACATTCTGTTGCACGTGTATATTTTAGACTGTTGTGCACGTAACTGAGTGGTCACACGGTATAACGAGGAAGCCGATGGTGCACGTAAGTATATGCATACTTACTGCGACAATTAGGAAGTTGAGTTACGGTAAATACGTGCCTCCGGCTGTATGACTCATAAAACATGCCGATGCCGCATAGTAACCAGTAATATTTGAGCCCTGACAAGGTTTTGTCCAAGAACGCGTGCCGGTCGGTGGACAACGGAAATGGCGTCAAAAGCAGGGGGGACGGGGGACGCATCCTCCCAACCACGGCAAACAGGGCCGCGTCTCCATGCAAATTTTCCGATTTTAGCATGACGCCTATGGGCGTTCCATGCAAGAATCGACTTCAGAATGCCTACGTCCCCCACAATTATAAGCATTACGTTACTCTCAGTTCGTGCTGACTCCCATGTCGATAGAACTAATAATCATTACCAGAAACGATACTTTTGCGATGCATAAATCAGACTTGTAACTGACTCAGAGTTGAGCCATGAACCGACTCATAAGCCAGACATTTTTGGATGGGTCATGAGTTGAGTCGACTCAATTTTTAACAGCGGGCTTGAGTCAAGAGTCGAGTCGATTCAATCTGTTTGAAACAGAACTTGAGTCAAGAGTTGTCAGTTTTTCCGTTGTGAGTCAGACTTGAGTCGAATCAAACAAATGTGAGTCAAATACAACAGGGACATAGCTAAGGAGGCAATGAGGCCACGCCCTTTCACCTGAGCAAACCAATTTACACCTGTCTATACAATGCAAGTTTTCTGACAGCCGACCCTACCGCCCACGGTCAAAACATGTGATGAGTCAAATTGAGTCGATTAAGATTTATTTTTTAGTCGAGTCGAATCAATTCGTTAAAACTGCACTTGAGTCAAGAGTCGATTCGATTCATTCTGCATCAACAGCTCTTGAGTCAAGAGTCGAGTCGATTCAATTTTTTACAGCACTTGAGTCATGAGTCGAGTTAGTTCGGCTGTTGAGTCAGACTTGAGTCGACCAAAAAAAGTGAGTCGTTACAAGTCTGGCACAAATCTTGTTCTTATAGCGAGATTCAGTGGTAGTGACGAAATTCAATGATGTTGGTGAGATCATCTACAAAATTCACTTCTTCACCTTCTGCATCAATGAAAACGTTGACTTCCTTCCCCAAATGCACCATACAAGGGCCACATACGTTTAGCAAATGACATGTCAGTAGTTACTGTTCCAACTGTATAATTTCTAACATAATTACCTGAGCTGTAGTCTCGGGCGAGCGCTGGGCTTTCGATCTAACTCGCTCTAGCAAGGTGGTTTCGAGCTTCGAGCTGTTTCGGCGCTCGCTAGCTGCTGACGGAGATGACCTGCGTCCGGTGGCAGCAGCCGCGGTCAAGGTCAGATGAAGACAGTCAGGGCGGACCGTCCTCAGTCGTTAGGGAACGTTACACTCTGTCTCTAAATTCTGCCGATTACTGGAATTGGGCGATCGGATGATGGGGTCAGGGCTCGCGCAACAAGCTTCGCTTAGCGAAGTAGTTTACGACATTTATGCACATTACGTTATGTTATGCATTAGATCGTCGTATATTTATTTGGACATAGGGAAATTATCTAGTCTAAGTTTTATTTGAGCGATATCTCACATGTTTTTGCTACAGGTGAAGTAAATTTTTGTCGAACGTTTTGAAAATATAAATACGTGTCAGAGAATACACAATATAGAGATCGGTAAATTTAAATTTGACCAATTAATGTGGTATGACATGATAGCTGTCATCACAAAGGTTTGAGAGGAGGGTACCCGTATTTTTTTATTTTACTGTATGATTTTTTTGATGAAATCATACAGTATCATAATATTACATACAGTATATGATTTTACCCGCATAATGTAGGGGTGAATTGGTGTCGTCCCAGCGCTGCCACAATTAATTATTGCCAGTCTCACAAAGTAGGACGATCTATTTCAGACTGTTCTTAGGTACCTACGGTATGTACAGTCGGTCTATTATGTATCTCCATTTTTTAGTTCTTAAAACTCATCTAAGTCCACTTCTGTGTACATGAAGGATTGATACGAGGGAACATGTGGTACTCACCTAGGTAGGTACCACATGTTTCCTTAAATCAGTCCTTCATATACACAGAAGTGAAATTAGATGAGTTTTAGAAACTAAAAAGGGAAGATACATAATAGACCGACTGTACATACCTACATACGTCAAGGCCGTTGGTTGACTTTCCGACAATAAATGAATTTATTTTGATTGAGAATGAGAGAATTGTTATTTATCTAGAAGTCAACAAGAAATGCACGAATTGCGATGTGCGTCAGAATATCAAACAGTGCAGGTCTGTTGGTTGTTTGTAAAAAAAGATGAACAAATGCACTTCCGAGACAAGGCACTTCAGAGAAAGATAAAAAACAAACAGAGTAAGCAAAAGTAACCATACCGAAATGCTAAAGCTTTGTGTTGAATCACGTGATGGAAGACTGAATTATAGACTGTACCGCAGTACACGTGTGACGTCAGACTTGCAGCCTGGTAGACTGTACCGCAAGGCATCTTATTCTTCTAGACTGGCGTGGAGATAGCGAAGAGGTGCTAACTGCTAACCCTTCCGTACCAGCTTTCGCGTTGGCGAAGCTGAACGACAAACCTATGATGCAGTATGACAACTGCGAACAGAAGGTGTGGGACGGTGGTATACGTTTGTTTCATGAAAAATGGCACCCCTAAGTTCCTCGGTTCATATCTGCCACATTTTTGGCTGAAAAGAAACACCAAGCATACCATTCGAAAGAGCGGACAATTTGCGTTCAGAGCATCATAAACATATCTTGATAGCAATTCATTTGTGGCTACACGACGTCGAAATAAATATGTTGTCGCCAACGGCCAACCAAAGTGAAACGAAAGTAGGTCGCACGGGGACTTGTATTACACTAAGTATTCTTCAAGTGCCACACAAAACTTGGAGACTCAGGAACCTCACTCATGAAGATCAATTAAAAACATAGAACACATCCAAATCCAACGTGGAGAAATTGTGCCACGACGCAAGTTCACAGTCTGCGCTCAAAATGAGCTCCACCACTATGGACGCACGCTTGGAGACGCTTCGGGAACGGGCAACTGACTGAAGCAGGGGCGGATCGTTTATATGTGCCGGGGGAGTGCCCCGAGCCCTCCCTGGCTGAGTCGGCACCCCCAATAGTGCTCTGAGGCCGCCCCAGTTCTGCGAAGTATTTTCGAACTTTTTTTTGCGTTTTTCTTTCACATATGTTGTTCCACTTATTGGATCTGGCCGAGCATTTTTTGGCCTGCTTCGAAAATTATCATATGGAAGACATTAACGTTTGGTACCAATGATTGTTGTCTGCTAATTTTTTGAATGAAACAAAGGTCATTCTTATTCCTTATGTATTCCAATTTGTAGATGCGAGGTACACAATCTCCGGCTTTGGAACTGCGAAAGCGTGACGTCATAGTACATTACAGATAAAAACTTGGACTGCGCTAGTCGCTAACTTTAGAAAACTCCTTCCATTGGGCTGAGATCTTTAGCAGAAAACGGCCTCCATTGGCTCAGAGCTTTGAGCGTATAAGGACTAAAAGACAGCTACGGAGATTGAAGTCAACCTTCCCTCTTAATAAGTCCAAACTCCCTTCACCGGCCGGCGCAGCTGTATTCTCCTGGACCATTAATTGGCGTTGACGGACTCTTCAAATCACGGGCTTAATGCTCCGAAACTATTCTCGACGATCTGGGTAAATTCTTTTACCATTCGATCTGGCGTGGTTCCAACAAAGTATCTTTCTGAGTTTTATTCATTTTGGTGGTAATCTTAGTTGGAACCAAATTCGACAAAACCACCAAACAAGACAGTTTCTTGATGTTTTGGTCCAAATTTTTTGGCAATTTATATTGGAAGCAAAACGGATAAATTTAGAACAACACCCTTTTGGACCAACGCAGATCGAATTGGTGAGAAATTACCTAGATCGGTTCCATAGTTTCGAGCAATGGGCTCGTCCCTTTGAACGCATTTATGTCCAGAAAAATACATGCCCACCCGGCACGAAATTAAACTGGTGCGTTTCCTGCGCATGATGCGAAGAAATGGAAGCGGACAGAGAAAGCCTCGATAGTTTTTTCGCTCTAAATGGTAAGGGACAGCACAAGGGGCTGCGGAACCTTCCCGAAAGTGTGCGTGGGGGGGGGGGCAGAGACATTCTGAAGTAGATTCCTTTACATGCTAAACGCCAAACGGGCGTAATGTTAAATCTGAAATATGTTGGGGGCGGCTGCCCCCCTGCCCCCCGTTTCCAGCGTCCTTAAAACCAATGCGCGGAATTCCAGAACTCTGGCGATCATTGGGGGTGGTACATTTAAAAAAAAAAATCAAATAATCGAAAAAAATCAATCGGATTTGGCTTCCCGTGTAGCCTTCTGAACGGTTTGAGAAAATATGCCTATGTAAAATTTTATTATATTTCCCTCTTTAGTGGAATACGTCAATTTTCGTCAATTTCAGACAAATATGGGGAGTGCTAACGCCCAGTATGGCCCCCCCCCCCCCCCCCCCATAAGAGTCTGCTAGTGGCTTGAAAACAGCACGTTTTCCATTAGTGCGGATTATGTGTGCGGATTTCAGGTTTAGTAAGGGGCGCCACGTGTAGCAAAGTGGACCACCTCTGGCTTAGCGGTCCCAGTCAGGCTTTGGTGAGCCCTCAAGACTTTGGTGACCCCTTCGGACTTGATGGCCCCTGCAGAGCTTTGGTGAGCCCCTTCGGGCATTTGGTGAGCGCCGCTCGGCTTTGGTGGGTCCCTCATTCTTTAAGGGCTCCTATGGGCTCCCTCCAAGGATCTGGATCTACCAAATATGTTATTAATGTTATCTACACGCCGCACCGACCGGGGTGGATATCGGGCAATCATCAACCTTCCCCTTTTTCTATGGACAGGAGCGAAAAGTAGCGGTCGATTTTTTGCACCAGCTGTTAACTCATTGGATTTTTCTTCAAAAAGGTGATTTTTCTTGACCGCGGGGCTTTTAGTCAGGTTACTAGGTCGCGTCAAGTTTCCCATCATCATAGGCGTCGCCACGGGGAGCAAAGCAGGGCAGTGCCGCACCTCAATCCTGTTTGCTGGCTGGGGACCCCCTGTGATTTCCGATACAGGATCAAGAATTCATTTAGGTTTTGCTTAGGTTAGTTTGCTTAGCCAGACATATTCCCTCCCCCCCCAATGAAAAATTCCTGACGATGCCGAATGTAAAATCTAAAAAATATATCACTTTTTTAATTAAATGCTTTAAGTTGTGCCTCAGACAGATGTTAAATTAGATCGGTTTCTAAACCCACAGGATTTCATCAAATTATAAATCCTGGCGGATCCAGAACGTGGGCATAGGTGGGCTTAAATTTTAAAAAGTTTCATCCAAATTCGTAAAAACTCCATCGGATTTTGGCTTCTTGTACCCTTACTACCTGAACGGTTTCAATAACAAATATGACCTTGTAAGAGTTTTATAGATTTCCATCTAACAGTGAGAATATGTCAAATTTCTCCAAATTTCAGGCAATATGGGGGGGAGGGCTTCAAATGCCCCTGCCGCCCCCGCTCTGGATCCGCTAGTGTTAATACATCATTACTTCAGTGACACAGCTTCGGGTTCGTAGGTCCTAATAATCGGTGTCGATATAAAACTAACTAAGGTCAGGCCAAATTTCGTGACCATTTCATTAAAAGGTTCATGGGAAATCTAAAATGAATATTGCACTACGTTAAGAAATATCGAAATTTACCCAATTTTCAACCAGCTACACGCGTTCATGTGTGGGGAATGCGAAAATTTTATATTTTTCATGTAAGGGTACTATGATGTAACCCTAAACCAGTTGTTTACTGACAGATGCCTACTTTTTACCAATAGGTATTTTGCATTTCCGTGAATGATTATTCATCATTGGCTTTGGCTTTGTAATCCTGGCCCAAGTCCACGTCCCAGGAGCCGCTCAACATCCTCTCTGGCGGGCGTTCACCCATCATACCCAGGAGCCGTCGTACCAGCCTCCCAGTGCCGGTAAGCACATTGTACAAGCATTGCCATTCGTCCTTTACAGGTAATTAATACTATGTTTTTTTGTGGCGAAAAAGCCTGTGTGAAGCAGTGTGGGTGCCGTTTTTCGGCCGAACTTTCCATGGCGTTGGGAGAGCTCGTCGCAGTCAGCGGTCTAAATCGCTGGGTCGCCGGTGGCCGCGTTATCAGGACCGGCTTAACTCGTGTGTGCCCCGATCACGCTATCATGCGGCTAAATGGGCACCCTGGGTCAATTATGTCAAAGACTTAAAGGATTGGGGCTTTTTGAGCGGGGCGGCCGAGGCGTCCTAACGCGTAAACGATAATTATACATTTTCGAGTTGAGTTGTTTTGTTTTTGAGAGGTCAAATTGAGTTGCAATTAAGTAATGCAGCATTCCAACTGATCGGAAAACCCAAAGCCATCAAATCATGTTTGGCATAGGCCAAGTTTACTCGTGTTATTTGCTTAAATTGTGTCTGATGCACAGTATGTGCAGTATGCACGAGCTTATAAATTCGATCGTAGCCACGGACGTGATGTAGGCGTGGCTCCTGAACTCCTAGACTCCTGAAGACAAATCCATTAGCCGTTTTCAGCGAAGGAATTTATCTTTTACCCGGTAGTATCCGGTATACCCGGTAATCATTTTCGCGCGTTTTGGGTAAGTTCCAGTCGTAGGAAACACGGCTTTTCCCAGATATTTTGGTATCAATTGAAACCTTTATGAAAAATTAATATACTGCTCTTACAATGCGAAATTTCCCATTCATTTTTTAGTTGTTTAATCAAATTCATTTAACACATATATACTGTCTACCGGGGACGTATGCCAAAGGGGGGGGCACGGGGGCCCATGCCCCCCGCCCCCTGAGCGAAAATAAATTCACAGTTAGATAAATGAGATTCTCTGAAAACCCGACCGCCCTACCGGCCACCGCGCCCCCTCCCCGGTCAGCTATCAATATTGTCTGAGGAGCAAATGTGATTTCCACACTAGATGATATGAGATTTTAGGATCAAAGAATTTGAATTTTTTTTTCCGGAACGTGGCCCTCCTGGAAAATCCTGGCTAACGTGCCCTGGTACTACCGAGTACTTCCCCGGTAGTAACCCGGTAGTACCCGGTTAATATAATGTATTCCATGAATTTGATTATCACAAATTAAAACTAATGGGAAATTTCGAATTGTAGAGAGCCCGATAATTGTATATGAATCCATTAAGGTTTCAATTGATGCTTATCAATTGTTAATTAGAGATATGCGATTTTATGCGGCTAACCAAACATATTTATCACATATCATGCTCTGAAAATACTCCATACGTATTGTTTAAGTGGTAAACCATCGAGAGGCATAAACGTTATCATTTTTCCATCGTCTAATTTGTTAAAAAAGTTTTAATGTTATGTGGGCAGATGTTGATAATACAGTAACATACATACACACACATACACACACACACATATTATATATATATATATATATATATATATATATATATATATATATATATATATATATATAATTTTTACATAGTAACGCAAATTTGGCCATTGGGCCCCCCCTGTTGATTTCATTAAGTTCCACCACTGGACTGACGGCACCTGCTAACTGCCTCTGTGAAAGCGGTGCCAAGCAGGTCCTGAGCCGGTTCTTCAGCTCTTCGACGTCGTGGATCCTTTCTCCTTAAAAAAAAAAACGTTCAACACTCCCCAAACGAAAAAATCAAAGGAATTCAAGTCCGGACTTTAGTCGGCCACGCTTCCGGCTCGAAGAAGCCGGGACATGATTCTTCCAGAAATTATCTGACGCTTCGAGCCGTGTGACATGGTGTAAGGGGCAACAATGCAGATGTAAGGGCCGGGGCAACAATAATTGCGCGTGCCATAAACTGGACAGTAGATCCTCTGATTCGAGGATCTGATTTACGGTCGTTTGTATGGAAACCGTTAATGCTTTTAAATCCCGAAATCGTTTCACTAGAGTTTGTGACAATCTTTTTCTTTCGACATCGTGTAGCCACATATGAATATCTATCGGTATATGTTTATAGTGGTCTTAACGTAAATCGTTTACTCTTTCGAATGGTGTATCTGGTGTTTCTTTTCGGGTAAAACTGTGGCAGATATGAGCCGAAGAACATAAGGGTACCATTTTTTATGAAACACCCTGTCGGTCAAGCTATAAATCGTTTCCAGCCAATAGCGAATTAAAACGTGAACTAAAAAACTAGTCCGAGTAAGACACAACAATGGTTTAGTAGTTCATATTGGATTGTGCTCCTTAACTATTACGTTATGTTTTAATTCAGGTGCTTCCAACCATGCTCATAAAACAACTTGACCAAATGAGATTACCTCAGAGCGCCAACTGCTCGCGTGCCAATGGAGAGATCGAAAACTCTTCCGGCGGGCCTCGTACTCAGTAGAAAACCTCTCAGAACATACAAGTGTACCAGGAAAACCAGCACCTGAAGCGTTAAGCGGCAAAAATGTGTTAACTGAACGTACGCTGAAAACCTACAGAGACCATGCATGGTTCTCTGAGAGGTCTCCGAACCCACTAGCCATTCTCTGCAGAGAGCCAAGAGTTTCGAAATCTTGACGGGTTCTCAAAGCTAAAAATGGCCTCAGAATACGTCAACATTCTCAGCGGAGAAGGTACAGATGAAACCATGCATGCTTCTCAGAAACCATGGGCGGTTCTCCGCACCCCTTCCCCCAAAGGTCCTGAAACTATGATCTGGCTCTCCAAAACGGTTGGGCGTATATAAGCAATTCGTTTTTATCAACAAAGTTAGTTGAAAACGACAGCATGCTTAGCATGATTTATTTTCTTGGTTTTATTTTCGAGACATCAGACAGTAGTTCGCAGATCAGAGCCTATGATCTTAAAAAAAAATCGAGCAGTGGCTTGATTTTTTACAAGAACGGCTTCAGGTCATCAGATTTTCTATTATTATTATGTATATGTTAATCATAACAAAATACAAAAAAAGTTTATTGAAAAGCACCTGAACACACTCCCTAGCACTCCAGCATATTGTTTGGATCCCTTTATTATTTAGTTGCTCCTAAATTTGGTTTTCATCAGATGTGACTGACTCATAAGAGGAGGAGTCGACTCGGAATTGACTCAAGCAGCATCCAAGCGACTCAACATTGAATCAAACGATATTCACGTGACCCGACTCTGACTCAAGCGACATCCGTGTGACTCGACTTTGACTCAACTTAACACCCACTATTTGTCTTAAGTGACTCAACTCTAACTCAAGTTGAGTTGAGTCAGTTTTGAGTCAAATTTGACTCACCGACTCTGAGTCAAGCACAACCCTTCTTCAAACGCTGCTTTAAAGCTGAAATAAGCATAAAATAGATAAGCGGAAAACACATTAGCATGCACCCAAAGAACATCACGTATCGCCATACTTTGAGCTGATACGAGAATAAGCACATCCGGGATTTGTGAAGAATATCGTGCGTACTGCGTGATCGTTTCGCCGTAAAGATTTAGATCATTCAAATTCAGAATGTTTGCACCTGGGTACACCACATGCATTTGTATCGAATTAGTTGAGACTTGGCATCAATTACTTATAGCACGCACACAATTAATGGTATTTTTATGCATCCTATTACAGGGAAATATTGACCTTTTCCCACAAAAAAATATATTTATTTCTTGAAATCGACAGACGAGGCCAATTACATTGTATATTCATCACATTTTGCATACAACATGCTTATATTGCAATTACATTGTGAAATATTACAAAAATTCTTACCGAAGGATATTTCAAGTTAAAGTAATGAGCGTTCCACACTTTTAACGACCGGTTCTCTTAAGCACTTGTTAACGAATTTCGGTTCCCACAAAAATCCGGTATTGCTTTTTGACAAAATGGTATGGAAAATAAATTGTGCACTCTGTCTATTATTACGAGCTAGCGCGAAGCGCTCGCTTGTCTTTTCGTGGTAGGTATATAGGAAAAATCTGATTACGAGCGGCCCGGCCCGGCCCGTGGCGACGCTTTTCAGAAGCTTATATCTATGCAACCGCAAGTCTGATTGGCAAGCGGATCTCTTTGCTAAGTAGCCCCATCAAACTTACCCTTTTTGAGATCAGAGCCGACTCTGTGTGACTACCACTGCACGTAGCGCGTGCCGCGTGAGGGATGTTGAAAAATATTTTCTCGCAAAAACTCCGCAACCGCTGGGCCGATTGCGTGCGAATTTGGTGTGTGGTTAGGGACCCCTCAGCCGCCGCTTTCCCACAAGTCAGGGGTGCGGTGCCTCTGCACGTGCGCACGTGGACACCAGGGGCTCCGCCACAGGTTTGAAGTTGGGAGGGGGGACGTGGATTCACGAGCTTAACGACATATAAGGCTGAGCAGCGGCGCAGCCAGGCCTTCAGAAGGGGAAACCAGTCATGGTGTCCCACCAAAAAAGCTGACCCTGAATCTGAAAAACTGTACGGATTTCAGCCAATTTATTTTTCCTTTTTCTTTTATTTTCAACCTTTGATCAGCTGGATAAGACCAGGACCATCAAGACCCTAAGAGAGGCCCATGAACCAGGCACGTAGCCAGGACTTTGTCCGGGGAGGGGGTGGTGCCTTAAAAGGGCCCTTCTCGAGCGCCCCCCCCCCGCACTGTGTGAATGTGCTTGTACAAGCAGGTTCATGAGATGGATCACGTGCACGAGCAAACGGCGCCGTGTTACAAACGCTTTTTGCGTTTATGCACCAATTGCACTTGTTCAGACGGAGTCAAGTGAGACCGCGAAGCGGTCGAACGAACGCAGTCTTACAGATGGGCCAAAATCCGTCTTCATCTTGCACCCTTGCTTGATTGCTTGCGTGGGTTTCAGGGATAACTCCCGTTTCACTGCACTGACTATGTTTGTTTATTGGGGTTTTCGGGCGCGCCGACAACTAAGGTCAATTGCGCCCACTGCACTGATTATGCAAAAGTATACACTGATAATTTGGTCGTAAAATAACACATGGTAAAGGCTACGTGAAAATATTTGACATAACCCGTCCCTGACCCGTCCATGACCCGCCACTGACCCGTCCCTGACCCATCCCTGACCCGTCACTGACCCGTCCCTGACCCGTCCCTGACCCGTCCCTGACCCGTCCCTGACCCATCCCAGTCCCTATTTCTGTCCCCTATTTCTGTCCTCAGCGAACCAAGCGCCATTGGCGCTTGCTTCGCTGAGCGAGACAATCTATTTATATGTGTATGTCTATAATATAACAATTGATCATATGTCTTAGTATATTTAATAAAATATTAATAAATCTATCGATACGTCTAACTTTTTTAGCATAAATGCAAGCGTGTGGTAAAAGGTTTGCAGCTATCAGAGAATCAATGCTTAGTAATTGGTCAAAGCTAGGCATTTACACCTGCTAGGCATTTACACTTTACCCAGCTTTTATCATGCAGTTTCAAAAGAGGAGGTTAAAATTTGACAAATAAATACCAGACTCATGCCGAAATAATGTATATAGATTCTCGGTCGTTGTTGGATTATCCGCCCTCGACCTTCGGTCTCGGGCGGAAAATCCAACAACGACCTCGGTTCTAAATAAACTATTGATTGACCCCGTGTGGTATTTTAAATGTCCGAATATTTTGACTTACTTAATCTCCGAGGTCACACTCGGGGCAAAGGATATCTTGCAAGATTAGTTTACCAAGGAGCGCTTTTGGCACTCACTTTGCCTCGCAAAATGCAAATAGATTTGTTTATTGATATATATTTTCATTTAATGTGCAAGGAGCATAAATATATTTATGGATTGTTATTTTAAACTGACCTCTCCTTGATATATTAAAAATACTTTTTCAAAATGAAATTATTTTTACAAAAACAAAAAGATGAATTTTCGATCACGGATCTTTCTCGAATCTTAAGTTAAATTCAAATCTGTTCAGATTTGTAATCTGATCAGATCAGAATCTGTTCAGATAAATTCAGATTTGAATTTAACTTAAGATTCGATAAATCTGTTCAGATTTGTAATCTGATCAGATCAGAATCTGTTCAGATAAATTCAGATTTGAATTTAACTTACGATTCGAGAAAGATCCGTGATCGAAAATTCATCTTTTTGTTTTTGTAAAAATATATTCGATTGAAAAAATATTTTTAATTATATCAAGGAGAGGTCAGTTTAAATAACAATCAAAAAATATTTTTCATTTAGTCCGAATGTTTTGCATGTATAAATAACGAGTCAAAGACCGAAAGTCTGAGTAAGCATATTGTTTATTGTGCAGCCCTGACTCAACTACCGACTCAAGCGAATCTTGTCGTTTGATTTGGTTTGATATTTTATGATCACTTTAAAGCAAATAATAGGTTGTAAGTAAATATAACGCAAATGGTGGAATTGTTGAGTACAGTCAGTTCGTTTTTACAATCGAAGAACCAAGTTGGTACCGCATTACTTCATCCTCGCCAGTAACAGAGGAAACTTTGGAGAGCTGGGCAATGTTAAGTAGTGATAGGTTAAGCATATTTAAAAAAGTTAAAACCTAATAAGGCGGAGGGACGATAAGTATATACGCAAGGCGTTTAAAAGAATGGGAAGAGAATATTTCTGTCCAGTTGGCTAAATATTTTCCAGATCACTAAAAGAGGACAAAAGATTTCCACTTGACTGGAAGAGTGCAAACGTAGTTCCCAGATTTAAAAAGGTGATAAAAGTAAGGTTGAAATATAGACCTGTCAGTCTTACTTCTAGTTTGCAAAGTACTGGAATCAATCATAAAGACAAAATAGTAGAATATTGGATGATATAAAATTATTAGGGATACTCAGCATGCTTTAGGAAGGGTTATCTCGGTGATTGACCAATCTTCTGCAGTTTGGATTGGCAACCGAGTGTTTCGATAGAGGTGAACAGCTTGTGTAATCGTATCTTGATTTATAAGCGTTTGATAAGGTTCCACATAAAAGATTAGGATACAACTTGAAAATCATGATAGCGGCCAAGACGCTTGATTTGGGTTAGTTCTGGCTCTCAGGACGGCAGCAAAGAGTTGTACTAAATGGGTCAAATCTGAAATGGAGATATTGCGTAGTGGGGGCCTCAAGCTCAGTTTAGGGACCGTTGTTATTTTTAATATTCATCAATACAATCGAGGAATGGTGTAGACGGTAAAGTGTTAAAATTTGCATGACGATCTTAAAGTTGTCAGGGTTATTAGGAGATAACGACAAGAATCTTTCCAGTCGATCTGGATAGGCTGGTTGAATGGGTCAGAAACATGGCAAATTAAATTTAATCGCCTAGCAAAGTATAATTAGCATGAGGCCGAGTAAAAAGTAGAACTTCGTACAAAATGGGGGGACAGGAGATGTCACAGACAGTAATGGAAAAGGACCTAGGGGTAATAGTTAACGGTAGGCTGTCAGCATCTGACCAGGTAACTGAAGCTATAAAAAAGGCGCTAAGGATGCTTGGTGCCATTAACAGGAATATTTCTTATAAAAGTGCTAAGGTTGATAACTAAACTTTATTGCATTTTTAGACCGCATTATTAATACTGTGTTCAAGCTTGGTCTTCCAACGTATGAGAAAGGATTGTTGGTTACTAGAAAGGGTAACAAAAAAGGGCAACAAAAATGGTTAACGGCATTAGTAATTTAGAATGAGAGATAGGCTTAAACTTGAATATGTTCTCACTTAAATACAGAAAGATTAGAGGGGGATCTCATTGAAGTTTTAAGTTTGTTAATGTCAACAGATTTGGGTACTTAAAGAAATGTTCGGATTTTGATGGGAAAAAAGGAGGGCGATGTCATCAGGATAAACTTATTGTGAAACAAACGCAGGACTAGACTAGACAGTCGTTTTTCAGTAGGACGGGACTGTTAGCCATCTGGAAAATTTGCCAAGTGATGTTATCAGGGCAACCACATTAGTTTCTTTCAAAACTGGGCAGTAAATATTTTTCAGGAAAGGGTTGTTGTTTATAAATATTCCTGGGATAGTCTTAGTCAGTAGTACGACATGTGAATATAGTAAGAACCAAAACTAATTTAAATGCTGCTCAAGGGAAAGGATATTTTTAGAGAGGTGGACGTGGGTAGGTATGGGACTGTGAGATTTCAAGGTTTGTATGGAATAGTGCTTGAATGTTGATGCTAAATTATGAGATCGTGGGGTTCGGACGCTGTATGTTAACGATGTATATGTACTCAGTACTGGATGTTAAATTATGAAAATGGTTAGTGTGTGCAAGAGATATGGTGCCCTGCGAGGCAATGTGTATGTGAAAAGACGTGTGCTGTTCACGTCCATGTGTACCGTGCAACCCAGAACAGGCCCATGAGGCTCTTTGTTGTACTGGAAATTTATGACTAAATTTATGATACAATTTAGAAGCGAGAGTGTTATTTGTCCAATATACCTGGATGTGGACAGTTCACGTATATGCTGCAGTTCTGAACTCAACCTACTTAATGTGTGCTTTACAATCCGTTCCATCCCATTTCGTTCCAGTCCCTGTCCCATCCTATTTTGTTCTAGTCCCTTTCTCTGTCCCTGTCCCATCCCTGTCCCATCCCTGTCCCATCCCTGTCCCATCCCTGTCCCATCCCTGTCCCATCCCTGACCCGTCCCTGACCCGTCTCTAATCCGTTCCTGACCCGTCCCTGAACCGTTTCTAATCCGTCCCTGAACAATTCCTGACTTGTCCATGACCCGTCCCTGACCCGTTCCTGACCCGTTCCTGACCCGTCCATGACCCGTCCCCCGGCCAGTCACTGACCCATCTCTGACCCATCCCTGAACTGTCCCTGTCCCCATCCCAGTCCCTATTTCTGTCCCCGTTCCCCGTAGCCCGTTCCATGTAGCCCGTTCCTCGTAGCCTGTTCCCCGTAGCCCGTTCCCCGTAGCCCGTTCCCCGTAGCCCGTTTCCCCGTAGCCCGTGCCCGTTGCCCGTAGCCCGTTCACTGTAGCCTGTTCACTGTAGCCCGTTCCATATAGCCCGTTTCCCGTAACCCTTTCCCTTTAGCCCGTTTCATGTAGCCCTTCCATGCTGTATTTAATAGTACTCCACTTGCATCAGCACTTTTATTTAATTTCTTTTCATTTTCAGTTGAGTCGATTGTGAATCCACCGGGCGGCGGTGCACTCTGAGCGCAGCATGCTCTTCGATAATAATTACTTAAATACATATTCGCCGGCTGTGGCAAGCTTTGCCGATGCAAATTACGCCGAAACAAAATGTCTGATAGCGTTTTATTACAACTTTATTTAAAACGTCCATGCTTGACAATACAAATAAGCTTTGGATGGATATTGGTTAGAAAAGATTGCACTTTTCAGCTGTATAACTTTTATTGCTTAGCTCCATCAGGTTTCGAAGATATGGCGGTGTAATGAAATAAATATTCGAAAACCGACAATGTTATTGCTGCAGACGGATTTTAGCACTGAAATATTGCTCAAAAACGTTAATAGGTACTCTTGTGCATGTGAGAGACGGTACCTTTGCCTGGAAAAGTTACGTTGGCTTCATCTCTGCAAGTCCCATAGGTTCCGAGCACGGATGCCAATCGTGTAAAAACGTGCCAAGCCGTCAATTTAAAATGGTACCGCCGGGCGCCGCTTAATTTGCACGTGTCACGCACCGCTCGCCGAATGACATTGCGATCGGAAGGCCATTCATTTCTCTACACGCCTGTGCCGGTCGCATGCCGATGTGACGCAATCTTGCCGAGATATAGCTCTATAGACGCATCCGTGCTGCTCGACTTTTCGCATTTTGCGCATTTCCGCTTCAACTTGGCCGAGTGTTGAGTCAACGGGGAAAACGTCGTTTTTGCAGCTCGTGCCACGCGCTCGCGGACATACAGACAGACAGACACACGGATTCTGTTCCTTTAGTATATGTAGATTACTAAAATTTGATTTGTTGATATTTCAGTGAATCTGGTGGTGGTGGCGTCGCCGTCGTGGTCGGCCGTTCGCGGTCACGCTCAAGCCAGTCCAGAACCATTGACAGCTTAGCCCGCCTTCACACCGGACGCGGACTACCGGACGGCGAGAAAATCGCGTCCAGCCGTACTGAGATTCCAGGTTGTACACAAAATGTCACCCGCAGTTTGGGCAGTAAACATGGAATCTCAGCAAGGCGTGACCGATTTTCTCGCCGTAAGCACCAATCAATTCAGTGCACACGATTTCATCAGCCATACTGAAACTGGTGACATAAGGTTATCGCAGTGACCTTGTAAATCAAATAGGCATTGGCGGCATTGCAGCGTTTACGCGTGGGGACGCGTAGTCCGCATGCGAATGCGTAGTCCGCGTCCGGTGTGAAGGCTTAGTTTGATGACGTTACCAAAAGCAGTGCTTAGCGCTTCGTGATCGCGATCAAAATTGGAATCGCGATTGCTATTGTTCTTGCAATCGCTATGCATGTATAGGAGGTAAGCCCTCGACCCGACGCGGCGGAGCACCTCGTCATTTGCTTTCCTGAGCCGCAGCGAAGCGAGTGGTGCACGTTCTACGTGGATATGCCTGCATACTCATTTAGTCAGCAAACCAACGTTAGCAGGCTTCGCTTGATTCGCTGCGGCTCAGGATAAAAAAATGCGAAGTGAATAGTGTGATTCACCGAATCGGAAGTTTAGCTCATATACAAGTAACTATAGTGAATAACTGCTGATTACGGTCATTGGGAGTTGTAATACCTACATGTTTATCGGTTCGTTTATTGTCTAGAGCGCGAATAATGACCGTATTAGAACAATGTTGGTTTCATCGAGCATGAAGAATAATGTAGAAACGGAAATGCATGTGTTATGCGTAGTAAAACCGTGGCAAGTGGTCGATTTTTGTCTTTGAAAGGTCATAAGTCAGTCAGCTTTACTGGTATCAACTTAAAATGTGGTACACCGTACACATGCCTATACATCGAACAAGTTTGTATCATACATATTCCGTTTTTGAAACATCTGAAAACTTCTGAAAATATGATTTTTTATCATAAAATAATCAAAAGAAAAACGTGAGACTTCAGTTTAATAGCCGACGCTATTGCCAGTAAAATCAAGTCTCAATAAAGCAGTAGGTAGTGAACGCAGTGGTGTCGATTTTTTCAAAACGATTAGGGGGCCGGACAGGGGCGGACCGCGGAGCAAGGGGTCATATACATCAGCGCTATGGCTTCACCATAAAGACTGAAAATAACACATTTACTTATATTTAAAGAATATAAAATAATAAGTACAAAGTAGCTTGTTTTAGATAATTTCTTGATGTAAAAATAAACATTCACATGAGTTTTGGCCTTCTGTAGGACGCATAAAATCAAAGCTTTTGACCAGGCCTCCGAACGACCAAAGGTGACCTGCTGCCACTGGAGCCGTGGCGCCCCGGTATGGGCGCAACTATAACAACATGAGGCTTTGATATAGGCTGTATCATCGGCATTAGGGAGACGCGACAGCCCATCAGTTTCCAATGATGCAGCTGTATACAATATACTTAAAATTAATACAAGTGAAATAGAAAAGGTAAAAACTCAGCACTAAAATTAAGTGGCTTAAATTCGTTTTTTTAGGGGGAGTCTGTAAATTTAGGACAGAATTAATAATTTTTCGTCAGATAGTGTACCCAGTAACTTTGAGATCGTGGTAACGCCCCTGTGTTTGCGGCTTCCATCGCAGTAAGCTGTCCGGGCCAGATAATTGAAGACCTCCACTAGCAATGGCAGAATGTAAAATGCACGAACAATGAATACAGCACAAATTAGGTGTATCTCGGTAAGTCTTAAGCGGTAATCATGGTTCCAGAGAAACTTCGACCTTCCATGTGAAGCATGCGCTGCACTGCCGTGGCAACAGATACCTACCTATAAATACAGGGTATTTACCGTTTATGCCGGCGTTTCATTTTTAACCCTGCGCGTCACGACACATCACATGACTGTACCCACACTGCAGACTAAATAAAGTGTGGTATTTGCATGGTCCAAAGTTCAGGTACCCATTAAAGCAATCTACTGTCAACATTTTGTAACTGGAAGTCATGAAGATGATGATAATAGGTACTAGAAAATGTTGTAAAAGAACGGTTTTCAGAATTACTTGCGGCCGTCGACCAATTATTATTTATTCTTGCAACTAGTTCTGGAGAGCTGCAGTCAAGGGCGGATCCGGAACGGCGAAAAAATGTCGTTTTTGGGGAGGGGGAAATCCCAAAAGCATCACCCAGTTATAAAAACCATCGGGCTTTTATATGCATTCATAGCTAAGTCAAAATATTCAAATCCAGTGGTGGGCACAGCTAACCGAAAAGTTGGCTTCGCTAGCCGCTAATCCGCTAACTAAAAAAATAACTTCGCTAACGCTTAACCGATAATAAAATAGCGGAAGCTAACGCTAACTGCTAACCGCTTACTATTATCATATGAATTTAGCTTCGGTTTGGTTTTTGGCTCTAAAAAAGTACAAAGTCTTTTTGAGGTCAGGTCACTATTAGGGTCACCAGAGCCAAAGGTCATCAAAGGTCAGATTTTCCAGATTTAGGACACTGCTCCCGATACCACACAATATTTCGGAAACTATGATAGCTAGGAGCCAACGGACACGAGCAATAGAAAGCTCTTTAAATTTGTAATCGACAGTAGGTCCACAAATTTGAGTTAAATTCAATGGTTTAGGCCCCAGAGGTCATGAAAGGTCAACAAGAATATTTAAAAAAATGAAAATACCTTTTAACTAATACGATAAAAAGTACGTTTGACGCTATCATGTTCGTCTCGCCCAGACGCTTCGAAATATTTTCATTTTCACAGGTGAGGTCAACTGGGAAATTTGACCTCAGGTCAAGGTCAAGTAAAGACACAAGTAGGTCATGTTGCATATTGCGAATTTGGTCTCGACGAGAAAAACATTACCTAGGCTAAGTACCGTTTTCACGTCTCTATTTTCATTCTGTCGAGAGTTATTGACAAACAAGTGTCGGTGGTCACAAAACTGACCCTGTCCTTAGATCACCGATATAAGAAAACCGACATACACAAATTGTAGATATGTATGACCTTATGACATCCTGCAAGTTTGAAACTGATTGTTCCGATGATGATTGGGGTTTTGGGGCAGACCGACAACGATGGTCACATGCCGCCCAAAACTGATTGTTCCAAAACTTTGTCTGCATACGACCAAAAACATTTGGAGGTGAGGTCATCTCGTGACCTGACTTGAGATGACCCGAGGTCAAGAATTAAACATAATGTGTAGTATATTTTCAAAAAAGTAAGCAAAAAACGGCGGCGCACAGCACCACCGTTTTTCCGCTATCGTCGAAAAACCGGAGGGGTGGTCGGATTTCACCCCCTCGATGGCACGTGTTTAACAGACCTAGAGAGCTGCAATTTGTATGCTACAGCTTATACAAAATACAATACATATATAGAGCTTTCTAAAAGGGTATAGCGTGTCAAGATCAGATCAAGGGATCAGATGATGATCATTGATCAATATGCACACAAATGATTAAACGAGGAAATTAATTATTTGTTCATTTAATTCGATTAATTTAAACAGAGGCAGAAGGGTGCTTCGTCTCTCTTCCTTACATTGCCTTTCCCACTACTAGGTACACCTGAGGATGACTTGAACCGGCATTGGCTGGGGGTCTCAGCCAAAAGCCATTGGCTGGGGGTCGTTTTTCGACCCTCGTTATCTTCCGAACCAAAAACCGCAGCGAGACGCGCAAGGCGGCAATGGAAAGCTCTCAAACAGACGCATCTAAAGCATACGTGAAATTGTCAAAATAAGGTGACATGTCAGGTCAAAGGACAAATTTAGGTATTAAAGTTTGCAGGCCATACTTTCCATTCAAAGCTTTAGATTGAAACAAGTATCGCACAAAGTGCTCTAAAAATATGATGCATCTCCCGTATAAGCAAAAGTGAAATTCTAAGTAAAGGTCAAGGTCAAGATCAGGTCAAATAAGGTCACGATTAGCAAGAGGTCATGCGACACATGTTTTATGGTTTAGTTTACCCCGATGATTCGATAGTAGCAGCCATTTACCCGCCTGACCCCCATATAAGGTTAAGGTCAGGTCATTAAAGGTAAAAATTTGGTGACATTAATAAATATAAAAAACATGTTTCTAAACCAGTTTTGTCTCGGAAATACAGTGGTGGCATTCATTTATCTGTATTTGGTCGATGCAAAACAAAACAAAAATGACGTCATGAGGTACTCTAACTTATAGAGCCATCAGTCAGTCAAAATATAAAGTATTGCTTTGCAATTTGGTTTGGGTATTGTCCATATGTGGTTCTCATACATATATTCTGTTTTTTGAAAACATTTTAAAACATGTTGGTTTTGAGGGTATTTTCCCAAGATTTTGTCTTCAAAATTTCGAACCAAAAACAAAAACTTGTAGTCATCTGAGATAACCATTTTTGAGCTTCTGGCATTTGTTATCTTTTGGCGTTTTATATTGCATTTTGCTTTATAAATGACCTTTGTAAGGTCTGTAAAAGTTAAGCTGATTTTGGCATAAAACTGGTGTGTAGTGACGTCACTTGACGCTTAACTAGATTTAACTAGAATTTGTTTCATCTGTGCACTTAATTTTTCCACCCTTGGAACCGCTAGTGGCTGCAGTATTTTGAAGAGTATCTTGTTCTCCACAATTATCATCGAAAAACGGTAGTTGGGCGTATCAAATCCACATCACATCTTTTATTTCGCTATGTGCACCTGGCATCACATCATACTTTTAGTATACTCAAAACAAAACAGAAACAGCCTTCCGGACAACTAGCGCTACGAGCTTCCTGACATTGTCGACAAGATAACTGACGTGAAACAACAATGTGGCCGGAAACGCAGCTTTTCTTAGCACACGACGCACCCTCCTGTTGCATATCCGCAAAGCTAACACTGTGACGCCGCGCAGACTCAAACCAAATACACAGCGAACGTGACAGACGACGTGATGACGCAGCTCTAACATCATCATCCGTCCATTCATCACCTGAGAGTCCAGTCAGCGCATTTCAGGAGTTCCCTCATGACGTCACAGATCCGTGCGTCGACAATGGAACAGCTGCCAATTGCGCCAGGGTCGGACAGTCGCAGTTAGGAGCCGATAGGAGCGTCACGCGAGCTGACACCGCAAGTTCGGCGGATGATGTAACACGCCTGCCGACTGCTGCAGGACATGCCAGGGCGCCGGAGTAACCCACACGAGGTGTTTGTTCAGTGTGATGTTTCGAGACGGGCTTCACGTTGGTCCACATGTTCAGCGACTTCGAGAGAAGAGCGATCGTACCAGCTACCGTGCAAGTCATGCCTCGGGAGTCATGCCGCAAGTCATGCCTCGGGTATTCGTCGCAGTCGGTTATCATCAGGGTCAGCGCGAAATGTAAACATTTATCGAGAAATCGGAAGGCACATTTCCAAATTCCTCAAGTGATTCAAAAACTCAGCAGCAATCTCTCTCAGATGTCGTTCATATGCACTCACGCCAGTTCGAAGAAAGAAGCACGCACCCAATCACACTATTGGACTCGCAGCCATATTGCTATCACATTCATTGCCAGAGGATGTCGTTTTCCGATGGTAGCAGACTCCGCATAACAGCGCTCTGTGAAACGACAAAAAATGACACACATACGACATAACTACAAACTTCACTTCTTGTCAGCTTCTAAAAGCTGCTTTTCGAAATCTTCTGTCTTTTTATGGTGATATTCCTTCTTGAATGACTCCAGCTCCTGGAACACAACGACAGTTTCAGTCCCATATCCTTGTCTTGAGATCCCGAGTAAAAAAAGTTAAAAATGAATATGTATAACATCACATGTATTGTACCATATCGTATGATCCTAAGCTTAAATCTTACAACTCACTGATAAATGGTACCCTGTCAAGCGTCCACAAGTTTGTTGCACTAAGCACCGTTGTTTTTATGCAATGCACGCAATTGGTAGTGGAGTATTCAACTTATAATAATACAATCCTAAGATTCGTCTTCGTTTCGTGACGAGCCTAAGAACGACTGGTACATGACATCTAAAATGTATTTCCAAGGTGACTCGATGGTTAATTGGAGAGACCAACATACATGGCACCTAATATGCTCACACAAAAATGTCAAACATCTAAAAATACCAAACTGGTACAACAATTTACCGCGCTCAAGCATTCCAAATTGCAATCAACAATGTTGTAAGACAGGTCGACGCAGGGATGTGCCGTTTCTCCTTACATATCTGTGGTCTTTGTTGGCTGGCGGGTACAGATGCTGCTTGGTCTGGATGACCCACTTCTCGAAGTACTCTGGCTGGTTGAAGTACCAGAACAGGCCTACCGGGAACGTCATGTACATGCCCATCTTGAAGATCTCCAGCTTCCACCCGCCCATACTTGGTGCTGAAACAGGAGAGACACAGCCTAGTGAGGTGCGGGTTCTGTTCGCTCTGTGGGAAGGGTTAGGGCAAAGGGTCGTCACAGAATACGATGGCACCGGATGTACCAGCTTCAACGAATTCGCAAGTCGTCTTGAGGGAGCAAGTACTTCTTGATAGCAGTAACTATAATGCACGACAAATTACCACCCAAATCGCGACAGATGCCAACGGATATAGCTCATCACGACATGGTGCACAGACTAAATGTGAGGAATGAGCGTATATGCAGTCCAGTGCTTCTATGTTGATGAGTACATACGCAACGGCGTAGATGTGACGTCGTGTGCCCAGCACTTTGCCCAGCACTTTATACACATGAGTAACAGCAGTGCAATTCAAGTGCACATGCACGAGGCCGTAACACATTGTCTCTTTAAATGTATAAATAGCAAAAACATTACTGCTGCGATATTTCCCGGATTAGAAGACGTGACCGTATGGTGAATAGCTGTAACTCGAGTTACCCCAATACATTAAATACTTAATGTCAAATAGTTATGAACTGTATGCTCCTATTTCGAAGGATAACGAAGTCCCATATAAGCGATAAAATGGTATTAGTGCATGGTCGAAGACTGTTTTCCCATTGACCATGTGCTTAACAGTAGCGGTGTATTAACTGGAGTGTTAATACACTTCCAAAAGTGATATAGAGTATTCTTCATGGCTCCTAGTGGAAGATAAGGATATCTTTCTAGTAGAGTTTGATTTTCCATTGGGTCTGTAGTACAGGAATATTTTATCTTTGCACTCCTCTGAGATGCAAAGATAAAAATGTTTAAGCTCGTTTCACGATAAAGTGAAATAAATGTGCTATTATATATTTCTGAAGCGATGCTGGGAAATGACTGCCAGTCGAGGTGTTAAAAATGATTTGGCACGAGACCCGGAAGGTCGAGTGCCAAAAATCTTTGACACCGAGAGCTGGCCAGTCATGACCCATGCAGAGTTCAGAAAGGTATTTCTCATACCGTAAGTCAAAATTTTTGATCCACTGATGAAAAACGCTTCGAACAGGCGAACGGGACGCCCTGCGCCCGCCGTTAGCGCTGGGAATAGAGCCCCGACTCCTTTTTAAAGGGGGGAAAAAAGAGCAATGTGGGGATGGTTGACCCCGCTCCAGCGGAAAACGAGTGGTTCAAATAATCCCCCCCAAAAGTCGTCTGGTTGGCCATCGGTGGTCACATCGCGCAGGCTTCCTCCACCACCGAAAATGTAGGTATAAAACCAGCTACTCACTGAGAACGACGAGCGGATCAGCGCGCAACTGGGTTGTATGAGTCTTTGTTTGTATTCTTTTTTTTATGCTTCTTTCATTGGCCTTATTTGTATGTTCTCGTCGTGTTTTTTCTTGCCGCCTTTCCCCCGCTCCTTTATTGTGGCCTCGTCCTTTCTGTTACAATACGCCAGCCACGTTCCGCCCCTGCACTCCTTATTCTGCATGTTGACATAGGACATTTAACATGTAACCCAAAAGAGACGCGTTATGAAGAAACCTATGATATCTTTTCCCAAAGCGTGGTGACTGAGAAACCGAGCGAACGAAGGAGCGAGGTTTTGTCAGGAACACGCGCGGAAAAGATTTCCTATCTTCCACGAGGGAAACATGAATAATTATATATATTTCTAGGTAGAGTTTGATTCAATCCAGTTCAGCTCAGTACTTGATTTTTCGTCACAACTCGCGTGACCTTATGGCAGTCTTATTACAATTTTGCATCTTAGAGGGATGCAAATATAACACATTATTTCACTTTATCGTTGAACGAACATTAAACATTTTTATCTTTGCATCTCAGAGGAGTACAAATATAAACAAATATTCCTGCACTGCGACCCAATGGAAAATCAAACTCTACTAGAAAGATACTAAGATGCTAAGCCTCACTGTCAAGCCTTAGGTAAATGACTTTGCATTGAAATCTGGAAAAAATATGTACTTGTGCTCTAAATAGCCAGTCTTCGGCCAAGCACTACATCGTTTTATGCACTCGTGGCATTCAAGATCCAGTTTATGAACTCGCCTACGGCTCGTTCATAAACTGAATCATGAATGCCACTCATGCATAAAACTATATTATCTTTCTAGTAGATTTTGATTTTCCATTGGGTCTGCAGTACAGGAATATTTTTATCTTTGCACTCCTCTGAGATGCAAACATAACAATGTTTAATGCTCGTTCAACGATAAAGTGAAATAATGTGTTATATTTGCATCCCTCTGAGATAGAGTCGCGCATAAGGTCACGGAGTTTCGGCGAAAAATCAAGGTGCTGAACTGAACAGTGACTGAATCATCTCTACCTAGCAAAGTTATAGGAATTATTCATTGTTCCCTCGGTGGAAGAGAGGAAAATCTTTTTCCCGGCGCGTGTTCCCTGACAAACCCTCGCTCGGTTTTTCAGTCACACGCTTGGAAAATATATCCTTATTTTCCACTCGGAGCCATGAAGAATACTATATATCTTTCGATACCTTTGAACTTCTCGCCTGATGCGTGACTTCGATCTGTGATCTGAAGTTCGACATTGATTAACCCTCAACCTACGGTGACTTCTCTCACCTTCGCCTTACGGGGAGGGGTTCTGACAGGCCCCCTTGTTAGCTTCCAAATCAAGCAGCATATAGCAATGCGGTAAGAACAGCATGATGCCTGTCATGAGAGAAATATACCGGTAGGCATGCAATTTTTAGGTTTCAGGTCATCGAGTGACTTCCCAGGTCAAGTGAATGACGTAAGATCGACCACGTACAAAAATAGTATAATCATAGCGCCTAGTATAACTTCCGAACGAAGAGAGATAGAGAGAAACCGTAAACAGTAACGTGTTGCCTGTCATAAGACGAATCCAAAGATATCCCAATTTGAGTATCTTGGTCAATTGGTGACCTTTGGGGTCAGGCCAATGGCCCAATGTGGTCTGACATGACCGTGACGAAAAGGTCATAGGTCACGATCTAAGAGTCGAATACACTTAATTTTTGTAATAGGATCCGTATAATTGTTGTAAACTCTGCTACTGCAAATTTTAGCACGATGCGTTGCATGTGTTAACAGTTATTAAATAATAAAAAAAACATTAGGGGGGTCAGTCTCCCGTAGGGCGAGGGTTAAACCCGTTTTTTTCAAGCACGCGCACTTGTCCAGCTAAGCCTGTTTGCAAAGAGGCGAGAACCATGCAATAAATATTCAAATTATTGCGTTTGATTTGCGATATTGCTATTATTGATTGATTGATTATTATGTAACTTAATTTTACCACGCTATGCTATTGAACAGTAATCCAGAACATACAAACGTATGTCTGACGTATGGGGTGGGAGAAGGCTATGAAGTTAACTCCAAAACAAACAAACACAAAATTGACAAGCAATTTCCGTCTAAATCAGAGCTGTATTCATGACCCAAGCATTTTCTACGTCCTCCGTTTCCTCATACTCCACGGGCGACTTCAACTCCCCACCCGTAAACAGCCCGCACTCGGTCCATATACCCCAGCTAGCGGCAGTGTGACCAAGTGCACTTGACTCGCGCGGCAACTCCTATTCCTGGCGAGCAGTCGAGTGGCCCAGTGCACGGGCTCCGCACGTGGACTGGACCACCTTGTGGAGGCCAAAAGGTCGACCACCGCGCCGTCTCGCCACCCATTCCAGCTTCCCGTGCATTTGTACCACAGTGTCAAGGCCCGTATCGATCCGGGGACCCATCGAGACATACCTTCTGACCCTGACCACCGGTGCGGCGACACAAGTGCCACTCCGCACGGAAATCGGCGCCGGGCACGCGGCCCGCCGGCGGCTTTGACCGCACCCGAGAGCCCCCGGAGCAGTGTCACGCGCCGGCGACGGTTTGGTGAGGTTCATGACCCTCCGGTGACGGTTTATGTTAATATATGTTTCTATGTTTATGGCTCCGTGATCCGTCGTCTTGACGCCAGACGCGACCACCGGAAACGGATGTGGAACTGGAGACCGACGCACTGTAAAAAACCCGGAAACGATTTTGAAGTGTTTGGGGGAACCAGTGTTGACTAGCCACACCCTTGGCTAATGGCGACGCCCCTGGTTTTTCGCATCATATTTATTATACTTAACCTCGTTGACAAATGGAAAAATTAAGGTAAACATGAGTAGATTTGTGACGTTTGCAGAATTATGTCAAACAAACCAACATTTAACCCTCGCACCGACGGGGGGGGCGGATATCCGCCCCCCCCCACAGGTTTTTCCGGACTATGGTGAAAAGAACGCATGGCGTGTGGATTGCGTGCCGGGCCAAATCATGTTGTATGAGTCTTGGTTGCTCGGGTGCATCTGCCAAATTCCCGTTGGCGGATTACTACTTTCATGAATAAATAGTTGACGTTTTCTTAACGTTTCATAGGCTGCATCGTGTCCAGTGTCAGCATTAAATGACCTGACCTCAGTTTCACAGGTGGGTTGTGGTCAAGTTTTGATCATCTTGCATGAAGCACGGAGTGGTGAACCAAAACAGTTTTCGAATACTGGTACGGCGTTGTAAATATAGGTTGTCGTATTATCTTACATGTTTCGGTATCTTAGTCTTGCGATTTTTTTACTTAGTCGGTGATTCCTGAGGTCATGCTCAATTCGCGCTCTCACGGACGGCTCCGTCCCCATTTATATCGTCTACTATGTGGACGAGAAATTGAAATTTGTTCGCACTTCAAATCGGTAAGAGAGAGGCGTTACTGTGGTCTAATTGTTGCTATGTCATTCCTGCTCTACATCGCTTAGGATTCATCAGTTAGCCCGGAAGCATTAAACTAATCAAGAAAGCGATGATTCGTTTTTTGTGCTGCCGTAGATTCGTTATGATGGTCAGTTATCGCAGAGGTGTGCGATGAGGGTCATGATGGTCTTTGTAGGCGAATGAGACTGCATGGTTAGTTCTAACGTACGGGATAGGAGTGGATTGGTTTTCGTAAACCACTTTCTGTTAGGTCTCTTGTCAATTCTGCGGGTCATCGATTGCATCAGGAGAACTTTTGACTTGAACCTTGGAACAGTTGACCCTGCCTAGTGTCAGGTCAATTTTTGTTTGGAGTTGTTTGTTGACCGCTAGGCTATAGAGTGAGAAAAGGATATATGGTATCGAGTCGCTCCGGGTGATGGGAGAAACATTGATTGCCGTGGGGATTCAAATAGAGGACTTGCCTCTATTCTGCTCTTTACATACGTTAAGAAGTATTTAACTATAACAAACTTTGCTTCAGTAAATTAGCATTTTGACTTCTTTCGTCTGACCGCTGGTGTTAGACTTTTTACTGTCCGATTGATACCGTTCATCAAAGTCTGTAAGTCGGCTATACTGTTTGGCGAAAGGTGTGCTTGAGCCAATTGTATGTGTGCTCCATTTATTGGGATTGTTGGCCTAGCTTTGTGTTACCTGAGGGCTAGCCGCGGATATTGTGAAGCAGTTTTTCAATTTACCGAAATATTTTGAAATGATTTGACCTTCTTTGTCCTGACCTCGTTGGGGTCGAGGCACTCAATAGGATATTGACCTTGATCAACTAAGGAGATAGGCTAGTATTTTCTTGGCTAGTAATTCCTGTCGGATCGCACTTATTTATTCACGTTCAGACGGCGTCGCTGGTCGGTGGCTGGCCGCCGCTCATCGTCTGTACGTTGGCTTGGGATCCTCGCCGCTTAGGTGTCTGTGAAGATCTCGTGGGGGGTGGGGGGTGCGGTTTTGTATCTTCCGCCCTCCCCGTCGTTCGAAGTTGGCTCAGACCCCGTGGTGCGAGGGTGTTAGTTTTTTGTTTTTTGGTTACGTTCCGAGATGTGTTGTCAGATTAGATGTCTTTCCGAGGTTCAGGACCGTTCCGCTAAGCATGAGCTGTGTTGCGCTGGTCCTGACCTCATCACCTTCCGATCGCGTTTGCATTTGCATTGCGCTTGGTGTCGCCCATATATTTAAGAGACGACAAATTGTTATTATACCCTTGTTGCCTTCCAGACATGGAAGTCTGGGACTCCGGTGCCTGCCGGCCGCTCGCGCTTGGAGATCTCTCGGTGTTTAATACTGTTTTGCGGCCTTTTTAGAGTATTTGCGGACCGTTGTGGGCGTATGCCAACTAGGCGGCGTCAGCGGTTGCATTACCTGTTCCGAGGTCTCACGGAGTCAAATCACTGCTGGTACGCACTTCATAATCGTGTGGCTGACTCGAAGCTTCAGGCTGGCCACTTTTTGTACCGGCGGTGTATTATCTGGCTGTTTCAGAGACGAGGCGCTTTCTTGTCCACGTGAGCTAACATCAACGGGTATGGGACAAACTCTTCGGACGTCATATTTGAGGGTAAATGTAGGTTCGTTGTAGTGGAATTTAATGATTGGGTACACGCCCAAATTGTAAGTGGTGGTCACTTGCCAGCGCCTGAACTCGTAGGAATTTTTGAGGGAGGGAGAAGTTCACCAGTCTTTGCCTGTAAACTCTGTTTTGCCGGGTCCCCGGGTGACACTAATTGGCTGCGCAGTTCGTACATCAAGGGATTTTTTTTTTTTGATATGATATCTTTTTAGTGCAGAGTCCTTCTCGATACCAAACATTAAATTAATATTATGTCGATTTTTTCAGGCTAAACGGAGCTGGGTATCAACGCATACCTATTGTTCAAAATGATTACAACAATACCACTTTCATCAGTGGTATTTCTGTTTCGTTTGGTATATTGCGCGCCTTGTTTCGTGTGGCTGCCAAGTTAGACCTTTGTCAACCCACTACCACCCCTCCCAATTTGTTTTGGCACATTGTTATTCCGGAAGTGATCAAGATTACATTTGCCCATTGGGCTCTTTAAATCGGAATTTTGTTTATTTTAGGGCTATGAGCCCTCAATCTGAAGGAACCTTGACAGCTTGACTCAACCAATTACATAATTCAACACAAATTTACATTTGAATCATACTATTCACATGACGTGGATTCTGAGGCCCCGATGACGTTTAACGTCATCTCTTCGTTTGATTTTGTTACCAAAACGCGAGGGAGCTCGATATTGATCTCATTGAAAGCCGTTGGAGATTACAAAAACGCGAGAGTGAAGACCATGAAAAGACGTGAAACGTAGAGGCATTGCATTTTTATCTTGTTTTGAGAGAAACCTAACCCACACGAACTATGTTCAACCATATCTTGCCGTTTACGTGCACTTATTGGTCTCCAAAATTTTCATCGTTGAACAAAATATAAATTTCCGCCATTACCCACCCGTCAACCTCAGTTCCTACACCAATGGGGTAACAGCTTAACAAAGTGATTAGTACGTTCCGCTTAGTATTACACCAGAAGCCTTTAATCAAGCTGCTCGAGCCGTGGGCGACCACAACATGAGGCATGAACATTGAACAGTCCATGTGACCATCATAATAGGCATTCCAGGAAACCGTGTAAACAATACCGAGACGCCCTCCTATAGAGGTCGACATTCCCCACGTCTTGGATCATGGGCTCGGAATAATGGGACCGTTTCGGTCACAAGCATCATCAAACACGATCAGGGTTCAGTATACGCATACGGTGGCTTCCCACGCTTGGCTACCACCTACGCTAACCCGCGCTGTGCATGGGGGAGGGAGGGGGTGTTTAGGCACCCACCTTCAGGTTTTTCAACGATAGCGGAAAAACGGCGGGCGCGTTTGCACGCCGCCGTTTTTGCCACAGCTTTTCCGTCATCGATTACACCATTTTTTGCAAGTGTTGACCCCAGGTCATCTCAGGTCATGTCACAAGGTTACGTAAAGCGAACTCACCTCCAACAAATGTTTGTGGTCGTGCCAAAGCCACCACAGTCTTTGTCCGATATATTTGAAACTTGCCGGATTTCATGAGTTTATGAGTACCTATAATTTGTTTATCCCATATTTTGTTGTACCGGTTACCTAGGGTAAGGATAATTTCCTGACCTCATTATAAGTGAGCGGGAAAATATGCAAATGCTTTCTTTTCATATGATATGCATTATACCAGACAAATTCTAGCAGAATCATTCTATGTTAGCTCATTCTTGATGACCCAGGTGCAATTGTTGCCCAGTGACCTCTGCAAGGTCATCACAGGTCACCAGCATTTTTTGCTAATAACTATTGACATAATAAAGATAGAGACGTTCAGATTGCACCATTGTGCTTGTCTCGTCGATTCACAACGCCCCGAATGCAGCATGACCTACCTGGGTCACCAAATGACTTTGACCCGAGGTCAAACTTTGAATTGACCTAACCAGGCCGCTACCATAATTGTTTAAAGCGTCTTGACAAGACAAACACGATGGTGTTTAAATCATGGCTTTATCTTTGTTAGATAAAAAGTTGTTAACTAGAAACATTTTTGCAAAAAAAAAAAAAACTTTTGGCAATTGATAACCTCTGTAGCCTCAACAATTGTCCTGAGCTAAAATCTGAGGATATGATGGCGATTGTAAATTTCACGAGCTTTCTTTTGTTTTTTTGTTCGTTCGTTCCTAGCCATCATAGTTTCAGAGATATAAGCAGAGGTGCAAAAAGTGTCAAGATGGTCACGAACACGAACACAAATTGCAAAATGAGTCACGATAGCTAGGAGAATAAGGAGAAAAGTTAAGATCACAATATCTTTCTAGTAGAGTTTGATTTTCCATTGGGTTTGCAGTGCAGGAATATTTTTATCTTTGCACTCCTCTGAGATGCAAAGATAGAAATGTCTAATGCTCGTTCAACGATAACGAAAAGTTAGGTCACGGAGAGGTCAGGTCACGTAAAGGTCACGCGAGATTCGACGAAAAATCAAGTACTGAACTGAACTGGACTGAATCAAACTCTACCTAGAAAGATAAATAATTATTCATGTTTCCCTCGTAGAAGATAGGAAATCTTTTCCGCGCGTGTTCCTGACAAAACCTCCTCCTTCGTCGCTCGGTTTTTTAGTCACACGCTTGGAAAATATATCCTTATCTTCCACTCGGAGCCATGAAGAATACTATATATCTTTCTAGTAGAGTTTTATTTTCCAGTGGTTCTGCAGTGCAGAATATGTGTTATCTTCGCACTCCACTGATATGTGCAAAAGATAAAAATGTTTATTGCCTCGTTCAACGAAAAAGTGAAATAATGCTGTTGTATTTGCATCCCTCTGAGATTCAAGAAAGGTCACGCGATTTTCGACGAAAAATCAATACCGAACTGAACTGAATCAAACTCTACCTAGCATCCTCATTTTCCCTCGTGGAAGAAAGGAAATAATTTCCGCGCGTGATCCTGACAAAAACCTCGTCCTTCGTTCACCGGCTTTCAGTCACCCTTGAAAATATATCCTTACTTCCACTCGAGCCATGAAGAATACCTTTATCTCTAAGTAGAGTTCGATTTTCCATTGTCCAGCGGTCCGCAGCGAATATTTTTAATTTCACTCCTCTGAGAAATCAGGTCACGCGAGTATTCGTACGAACAAATCAAGATACTGAACAAACTGGACTGAAATCAAACTATTCTCTAGAAAAAAATATATATTTTCATGTTCCCTCGTTGAGTAAAGATAAGAAATCTTCTTCCGCGCGTTTCCTGGACAAAACCTCGCACCTTCGTCGCTCGCTTTTTCTCTTCTCACACGCTTGGAAAAGATATCCTTATCTCCACTCGGAGCCATAATAATTACTTTATATCCACCAAATGTAAGATTTCCCGCTTCGAACTCATTCGTGTAATCGTGATTATTATCAACAACAAAATTAAACGATAAAGTCATGCAAAATTCAAAATACAAAACCCAGCCTCACCGTCCAGTATTCAACACACAGATCTGGATATAAACAAAACATGCCGGCTGCCACGACTTTCAAAGCAGATGTTTTTGGCAGCTCGTCGGGAAACACCACATAAAGGAAAATGTGCATGTCACTTGAAGCCTGAAGGTAACCTTCACGCAATGGTCACAATGGTCACAAAGTGGGCGCACTTGGTCACAGTCGCAATGGTGAAGGAATAGGGTCACCCACTTTGTGCGTACGATTCTGCAGCGCTCAGCCGCTGTCTGAAATACTTTTGGAGAGGTAAAAAACTTCAAGCGTCTTTAACCCCTGAAAAGATGTAAATAGTACCAAAATTATTTACAAATCACTAATCATTAAAAGATTTTCCCAAAATGCTTAACATTTCTATATCATTATGTAGTAATAATAACTAATAAGTTGATGATTTAAAAGTACAAGTAAGTCACATCAGCTCATTTAAGTTGAAAATCGGTCACCTTCGCATGTGGGCAAGTGCGTAAGATTTTGCACCTCTGGATATAAGTTTTTTTTATCGCAGTCTCAAAACGAGAAAATCTGACTTTTGATGACCTCTGGTGGCCTCAATATTGACCTGAGATAAAAAATGACAGAGTAGCTTCGAATGTTCATGTTCGATCGAATGTTCGCGCAACTTTTGCCTTTGATGACGATTAAAAATCAAATGTAGTCCCTGGGACTTGTTTAACCCGGCATTGACTGAGGAGGCGTTTAACGCCCCCCTTGACGAGCTTTCGTGATAACTCGAACACGATTAGCGCTATCAGTGTGAAACTTGGGGTATCTTCTCCTTCATCAATTTCACGTCTTAGGTGCGACAATGAAGCAATTTCGTCCATAAATTTTCGAGATATAGCGAATTTAGTGACGTCATTCCACAAGATTTTGACACAAAAATCCACTCAACTTTAACATACCGTACAAAATTAAGCAAAATGCAATTCAAAACAGATACAAACTGCAAATAATGAGAGCTTCAAAATGGCTATCTCGGATATTTGAAAAATGTACATTTTTTAAATGACCACAAAACCAAAATTTTCAAAGACATTTAAAAACGAAAGAAATATCAGAGTATGCGACCAACTAAGATACCAAATTTCAAAATGAAATCATCATCTTTGACTGAGTGACCGCATTTACAGTGCTGATAACTCATGACGTCATAATTTTGCATTGCGTTTTGTGGCTTTTATTGACAAGATAATGACAGCACTGCATTTCTGAGACAAAACTGGTCCAGGAACATGCCCATTTGATTTATATTTATCAATTTCAAATTTCGTCATTTTTTACCTGTATTTGACCTTGGTTTGACATTTACTTCTTGTGCATGACGATGGGTGGTAAAATGAGTATCACTATCGATTTCCACGCGTAAAATGATCCATACAGCATGTATTGCAGGACTCGAAGATATTTTGTGTATAGTGACATTATGTGACCTGACCTTGACCTTTGTTCGTTGCTAAAAATCTCACTTTCGATCAAGCGGGATGTGCAACATACCTTAAAGAGCACTTTGGGCGATAATGGTCGCAATCGAAGGCTTTGGATGGAAAGTATGGCACATAAACTAAAATACCTCGATTTTGACCTTTGACCTGACGTGTGACCTCAATTTGACATTTTAGAACGTGTTTTGGATTCGCCTCATTGAGCGCTTTCGAATGCCGCCTTGCGCGTGTCGCTGCGATCATTGGTTCGGATGATAACCAGGAGGGCGTTTAACGCCCCTCCCCCCATTCAATGGTATTCAGATCGGACCCCAGTCAATGCCGGGTTAAGCCTGTTTTTGCGATATCATCCGGAAAAGGCAGTGCCCCTTTAACGGATATGCGTCACAACGTGAAATAAATAAATAAACTTAATTCTAGCCGCCCGCAAGGAATAGGGTTAACACCATAGAGCTCATATATACATGATCTCTATGGTTAACACAACCATAACAAAAATACAGGCTGGGATAAGCACGTGCGTTGACTTCGAATTCATCTCCGCAACGATAATGTGAGAATCAGAAACAAATGTATTTATGGCAATGGCCGTAGATGCTTACACGTGCTTATCAGTTGCTTGACACAACTGTAATAACTCGCTCCGTCTGCTTCATGTCATGCATGCTTTACTAGTAGGGGCATTCCACGACAAATCGACCAAAAATAACTAAATTTTACACCATCATATTTGTGAAACTTCTGAAAATGAGTGTACAGGGTAATCTCGGGCGCTAAACGCAGCTGTGACAGTCTTAATTTTTTAGACCAACGGTCACCGAGTTATAGCCTCGGTCATTTTTGAGAGGTCATGTTGTAAGGCCATCTTTGATCGCCTGTAGCTTGTAAAAGAACCGCAGGAACGTAAAATAATCCACATGTATTTAGTTTGCAATGATGCGAAGATACTTTTGGCAATTTTGGATTTTTCGTTTTTTTGTTTTTTGAC